>CAAKHC010007800.1:9534-22244 GCA_901007825.1 Macroramphosus scolopax | reverse complement strand
TAGTCTGTATAGTAGCATGAGCCTGTTTGGTAGCATGAGTCTGTATCGTAGCATCTAGGCTGTATTGTGACATAGCATCTAGTATGTATCGTAGCATCTAGTCTGTGTATAGTCTGTATCGTAGCATCTAGTCTGTATATAGTCTGTATAGTAGCATCTGGTCTGTATCGTAGCATCTAGTCTGTATATAGTCTGTATCGTAGCATCTAGTCTGTATCGTAGCATCTAGTCTGTTTAGTAGCATCTAGTATGTATCATAGCATCTAGTATGTATCATAGCATCTAGTATGTATCGTAGCATCTAGTCTGTATATAGTCTGTATAGTAGCATCTGGTCTGTATCGTAGCATCTAGTATGTATAGTAGCATCTAGTCTGTATATAGTCTGTATCGTAGCATCTAGTCTGTATCGTAGCATCTAGTCTGTATCATAGCATCTAGTCTGTTTAGTAGCATCTAGTATGTATCATAGCATCTAGTATGTATCGTAGCATCTAGTCTGTATCGTAGCATCTAGTCTGTATCGTAGCATCTAGTCTGTTTAGTAGCATCTAGTATGTATCATAGCATCTAGTTTGTATCATAGCATCTAGTATGTATCATAGCATCTAGGTATCATAGCATCTAGTATGTATCATAGCATCTAGTCTTTAGAGTAGCAAGCAGTCTTCATAATACAGTATGGCGAACAACAAGCATAAAAAAAGAAGTGCTTTTCTCTTCACATAAAGTCAGACATGTTACATCGCTCATATTTAAGCACTTCTAATTGAGTGAAGTATACTTTTCTGAGTCGATATGGAGATCTGTCAGGAATCTTACTGTTTTGAACTTTAGCAGGTGCTTCATGTGCATCACTCCCTTGCTGTAGCTGCCTGGCAGCAGCGAGTCGTCCTGACCGTCAATGACTGACACCAGGTCCCACAGGTTACTGCTGCCTCCTGGAGGCTGTCAGCACACACACCACACACACCACAGACACACACACCACACACACCACAGACACACACACACACACACACGACAAACAGATAATCTCAAATACAGGCAATCTGCACACCCAGCACCTTGTAGAAACAATCTAATAGATCCAAACTTGTTTTTGACCTTGTTAAAATTGTTAGCTACATTATAAATTCTGCTTAAAAGATAATCACTAAAGTGGCGGCATTCCACCTCCAGCACGAAATGAAGAATGAAGCCAAAACATGAAATGGGGCAGAGGAAAGAAACACTTTTGTATTTTTTAATTGGAGGTTCAACTGATCTGATTAAAACTGGAAATTTGACCTGCCTTTTAGGGGAGTGATAATTTGTAAGGACAGTAATGTCTCGTAACACCACTTTGTATTTCAAGAGGCAAGAGTTAGTCACTGTAGCATGAAAGAGCCGTGGCTGTAACAGATGACTGCACTTGTACTTCAATAGTAACCCGGACCAGCCACCTGCAGAGGAAACTCATTTTGTCCGCATTGATCGCATTCCTCCAGACACTACCAAAAGGTTGTGACCATAGGTGATGCAGAAAGTTATGTAGTGTGAACTACGAAGCGCTAGCTTGATTCGATGGCTACTCATTCTTCCCCTTGAAAAAATAGCTTGCTTTTAATCTTAACAGAAATCAAAAGGTGGAGCTCTAGTTTCACTTCCTTAAAGTAAACAAAAAAACAGGGCGGGGAGGAAAGACCTTTTTGTTGACTCAAATTCCAGCTGTGCTACAACGTCAAACAGTTTAAGTAAGTTTCATGCAGAATAAACAAAACTGCACTTAGTGTAGACTGAGGCTCAAGATCATGTCGGTAACCTCTGAATGCTTAGTGCAGAAGCTACATGGACATTAATCATTATAAGCAATGCATATCTTCGCATTCCATTCATAACCTTTGTATTTTTACAGTTTTGTGACTGTTGGTGTGAAAGAGTACTTTAAATCCTCTGAAAATACAAAGGCTTTAAAAGAAAAGCAGGACGCTAACGGCAGAGATGACCCCCCCCCTGCAATCTTGGACCCATGAATCACCCACATGCTACAGCATACATGCCTCAACAAATGAGACACAGATATATTCAGGGTTATACCAACATTGTAAACAAAAGTTCCCATTGTAAATAATGAATTGATAGATTGTAAACATCTTTGCAGAGGACTCCAGCAGTGAATTTACAGACTTGCAGTGGCGGAGGTGTGTTTGTAGACTCAATCTGAAGCTGAAGCAAAGATGTGTGTTGCACGACCTCCCGTGAACAGATGGGAGATGAACACATAGTCTTCTCAAACCACATTCGGTGGCATATCCACACACAACATATCACACTAATGAGAAATAAGTATTCAGATACTAGTTACCGAAAAGCATTCAGAGAACCAACGTAGCTTCTTGGCTCGGATGTCTAAACTCAGTTTGTCCAGCTCCTGCTTGATGTCCCTGGACACTTTACCACAGAGCAGCGGCAGTGAGCCAGGAACCATCGCTTTGTCTGCAGAGACACAACCAGCATCGTTAAATAAAGCTTTAAAACATCACAATCCAACGTAGATTATCAGGAGTCTGCTACTACCGGTGTTTCCTATTATCTTCTCCCAGGGCTGGTTGGTGAGGATGTTCAGCAGCAGGGGAGAGATGAGGGGAGTGAGAGACCACAGCCTCACTGTGCTGTCCCTGCTACAGCTGGCCATGGTGAACGGGCGACTCTGATGACATGTTAAACCTACATACAACAGTATTAGGGAAATGTTTTTTTTCGCAGGTTACAAATAAGTCTCAAGTCCAATTTAGGACAAACAAGCCTCAAGTCAAGTCCAAATTCTACACTTTTATTTTGACACGAAGCTGTGAAAAAACATTTTAAAACCTGAACTTCCAATGCAATTTATATTTATTTCTTTTAATTCAACTTCGTTACATGTAACTGACTTTACACCATCGTACACTCACGTTCTCCCTATGATGCGGACATACCATAGACATCAGCTCCATGGTCATAGACTGTATCTAGACATGTGCCATCTCTTGTATCCCAAACTCTGATTGTATAATCCCAAGAACCTATGAAGAAAAAACACAGTATTCATTCAGTTCAGCAGAGCAATACATTTAATTCTTATATTGGATCTGATACAGACCTCGATATGTAACAGATGATCACTACAAATCAACGTTTGACATGTCATCAGTCATGTGTTGATAACCTTTACCCTGAAACCTCTTCACATGATATATGAGATGCACTCTCCGATCAGATTCCAGCATTCATATTAAAGATTTCGGCTGCTGACAGGCGAACAGCACTCAAAAAGTATTGCAGATTTGTCTATTTGCTGATGTTGCTGTAGTTTCCTACACTTGCCACTAGATGTTGCTAAAGAGACATATTTGACTGTTAGCACCTTATTTATAGCAGATTGAGTCATTTGGAGTCACTACATATTTTTTTTTATATCTTTCATTCATCGACAATTGTGTCTGAATGTCAACCTTCTTTTTGCTGTGTTACAGTCCAGTAATGAAATGTCAACCACATCAAAGGATTTCAGAGCTGTACCCAGTCCTCCACATTATAATGAGTAACATCTTCCCAGCTTCTTGCCTGACAGGCTAAAATGTATGAATAAACAGTGTACAAAAATAGATTTGATACCATACTGTACCAGAAATGAGCAGGTAAGGAACTTCTGTGTTCCACATTAAGCCTCTGACTGGAGCTGTATGACCACTCAGCACATTGATACATGCATCCTGTGTGTAATCCCATATACGAACAGTCCTGCCCAAACAAAGCCACAAACAGATTCCTCCTTAAATCAATTTAGTTAATCAATTAAGAGCCTAATTCCTGAAAGGTATATGCGCATACAGTACAGGACTGCAGCATTTAAATTATGAATGAAAAAAGTATCTGAACTCGTTGAATTAAAACCTTTCATTCTGTTAATTGTATTATTTTCACCCAAAGTCTTTTTGCTGTCCCCAATCACTTGCAGCAACTGCAAACCATTAAACCATTAAATGTTTATTATATCTAGGAACTAGACTGTAGTACATCCCGCTCTCTGTATTTGTACTCACCCATCATCAGATCCAGAGCACAGTATCCCCTCCCTGAGCGGGGACCAGCGAACATGGAATACTTTAGCTAAGTGCCCAGTGAAAACCTTCAAAGGCTGGTCGGAGCTTGTAGCCAGGTAGTACACACGAACGTTTTTATCCTCGCAGCCGGTAGCGATCATATCCCTACAGAGAGAGAGAGATTTTGTTTATTGTATAATCCTGCCTTTGTATATCAAGGAACATCTTGTGATTGTGTTTAATGAGGTTGTTTCTATCAGGCCTAACTGTATACATGAAACACCGGTGTAATTGATCAAATCAATTACAATCGTTCTCTTTCTCCCCCCCTCAACTGAGAAAGATGACGGATGGATTGAGGTCTCACTTGTTGTTCTGGCTCCAGTCACAGCCGAAGACAGCGGCAGGATGTTTGTACTTATGAAGGATTTTACCATCGATCGTCCGGATGATACTGTTATAAATGAATATAAGACATTATACATGATACATCATATTATTAATGTCATAAATTATTTATTAACACCTGTTCTCCCAATACTAATGCAGAATGACCACTTACCAGAATCCGTCACCACTACAGGTAGCAATCCTCTTTGAATCCTTATGGCTCCATGACACACAGAATATACCATTTTTACCGTGCTGGAAACAGGGAGCACGGACAGAGAGAACGTCATCACCGTACACTATATAAGATAGATAGAGTCATCAGAGCGTCTTACAAAGTGTCCAATTAACAAAAATAAACTTTACTTCAACTGTTACGAGAAAAACTCTGACAGGGAAACACAGACGCATTGAAACTGGGACAGAAACTGGACCTCAGGCCAGATGAGAAGAGCCACGGCTGCAGTGAGTTTGGCCATTTACCTCAATGTCAACACACCATGATGATAAGGGCTCTCTCCTTGCTCTGATAATTGCGTTTTATTTTCTGCTTTCTGCTCTTATTTCAAGTTAGTACATTTAACACAAGCAGTAGCAGGGAAGTGTCAATGTCACATATTGATTCCCGATACAGGTCAGTTGTTCCTCCTCTAGCAGGTGAAGCATTGACGTACCAGAAGTGATATGATCATTGATCCTACATGTCTTTTTTAGTTAAGGGGAAAGAAACCTCATTAAAGCGAGTGATGATCTTTCCTTTCCTGACGTCCCAGATGAAGGCTCCATTACGAGATGTTGCACCTGCAATGCAGTTCAGGTCTCCTGAAAGAAACACCAGAAGACACACAGATAGAAAAGTCACCAATTGTGTCTGTGTGTATGGTTCTGTGTGTGTGTGTGTGTGTGTGTGTGTGTGTGTAAAGAATGTACCTGGTGCCCAGGACAAGGAGTAGACCACTCCTTCGTTGCCGGGGGAGGTGTTAACAGCTGTCAGTGTGTTTGTGTCCCAGATTTTGATGGTTCCATCGAAACTAGCGGTGGCCAACAAGTTGGGGTCATCTGGCTTAAACTTGCAATCAAAGATGGTCTCCACGTGACCCTGGAGACAGAGAGGAGGCAAAAATTCTTATTCCGACAGGTTATCTGATTCTGGGAAAACAAAATGTTTACTTTTATGCACATAAGTCCAAGAGCACTTTAGGAGGCGAGATCCTTCATCCTTCATCATACCATGTCTCGTAGGAAGTCCCACTTCTTCGCCCCCATGTCATAGAGTCCCACCCCTCCATCCATGAAACAGCAGACTGCATGGCCAGGAGGCAGAGAGAAGGACCGGTTCTGTGACAGGGTTGGGGGAGGAACCGCCTCACTTGTAGAACTGGTGTGCTGGCTTTTGCTCGGAGAACAGGAACTGAGAGCTGCAGAGAGAGGTGAGGGAGTCAAAGAAGATATCAACCGATGTCGACATTTACTAACAGCCAGTCTCATACTCATGTCAGGAACATGCACGAGTGCTGCTGAGCTAATCACATGTCGCCTTACAAATAGAGGAGTACTGTTGTTTGTACTCAGTGGTTGAATAGCTGCTTTATACACAACCAGCATTGCGGATTTATTATCCCTTTATTGTGATCTGGTGCCGAAAGACACGAAGCTGCGCCTGAGGAGCACAAAACTGAAAACCCTCATACCAAACTCAAGATACCGTAAGGAAAAGTTGTCATGTGTTTCTGAAGTTTATTGCATGAATTATTCTAAACTTGACCTTTCTTTGCAAGAGGGGAGTTAAGGACGTGTAAAGCATGAAATCCAGTCTTCTTCAATTTAAAGCTGTCCAAAGGAGTGGAGCGGGACACATTCCATATCCTCAGAACTCCAACCTGGGAGTCTGACAAAGACACACAGACAGATGAGACAAGCCAGTTATACCAATTCATAGTTCAAAGTTGTCTTTCATATTACAAATGTGCTGCATGTTTATCTTTTCCTCAGAAAAACATGTTGAATGCTATTAATGTTGTCATTACATCACCATCTGGGTAATTATCTAAGAACTCCAGCTACTTAAACTCTTGAATATTGAGTATTGTTAAGGAATTAAGACCACACAGAAAATAATCATTTGTTTTTACCTCCAGTGATAAACATGCCTGGTGCAGAGGGGACCCAGGCAAGACACTGAACTGATGCGGCAGCTGAGGGGAAGCAGAAGGACGTGATACAAGCCAAGGCCTCGCTGTCCACCAGCCTGATCCCATTATTGAGGTTGGACACTAGGAGAGAGAAAACAGTCACCATGTAGCATCTGTGGTGTTCGTAACTGTCTCAGAGACGTATGTCATCTACAGTTACTTAAGTTTACCGTGTTCTTTCTTGATACTAATGTATAATTGATAAAGTATAAAAACTAAGACAGTGATTAACAGCTTTATTGTATGTTCCTCATTATTATCTCTTATGAACATAATCAGTGATGTTGTCCAACCTAATAAATAGTCAGTTGACAAAAGGTCCCACTCCATAGCACTGACTGGGTCCTCTTCATCTGTCCCCTCTAAAGACTCGGGACGCAACACATGCTTTTGACTCTTACACCCTGCACAAGAGACAATAGCAGAGTTAAAGAGAATTGTGGGTGCATGTTGTGACAGGGGCAACAAGATACCCAGAAACTGGGGTTCAGAGGGTTCATTTAATTTTTGATGAGGTGTGGAAACCAGGAGTACCTGGCTGAAAAATAGACAGACTTCCATCAGTGTGTCCAAACACTAGTTTTCCCTTCTTGGTCGGGTGCCATCTTAAGAGACAGATATCAGACAGGAAAGAGTGGGCCTCTTTGTGCACTGTGACCCCGGGATCAGGACCATCGTAGACCCAAATATACAGCGGACCACGCTGGGAGACAAACGCTACACCATCAGCTGAGTTCCAGCACCAGCTGACTGACACAGGGACACCTGGGAAGGAAGAGGAGATGCAATAACCCACCTTTTACACACACACACACACACACACACACTGTACCAATGAAAGATGGTGCAGTTCCTCCATCTACCTTTAGTGTTGTCTAGTCTTGCAACCGCCTTCTGTTCTGCTACATTCCACACGATGAGCAGATTATCAGCAGAGGCTGACGCAAACAGATCAGGGTTGTTCGGACACCAGCTGATGGCTGTTATGGTCTTCTTGTGTTCTGACATGATGGACCTTAACTTAAATTCATTGTACTGCTGGTCCAGCTACAAGAGGGAGACGGAGAGAATGAATCAAAGGAAAGAGATACACAATACTCGTTTTTTTTTCCTTATTGGCTAAACAAAGATTCTGACAGAACTGTAAGAAAAGATGGTTATTATAACTGATTGTAGACATGGGGGAGGACTATATACTATAATTACAGTGAGGCTGGAGGTATCAGGACAACATGCACCGCACACTAGACTCTTGGTACCACAATCACAATCCCTTAACCGCGTTGTTTGTATGCAAGCATACAAACAACGTATGTGTTTATGGGAGGATACAATGTGTGGAAGAACGAAAAAAGAATCACGTAAAAATAAAATAAAGTGAAATGAAAAAACAATAAGTAAAACAATAAAAAATGTATATAAATAGAAAATATGTAATTATTGTCATTATGTGCTGTATCTGTGTATTGAATCAACCATTCCTTGTTTGTCAGTGACCTTATGCCACCACCCACACACACACACAGACACACACTTTACCTGGTAGATGTATATAGCCAGAGTGGCACAGTAGGCGAAGCGATCTCTACTAGCAGCACACACATCTTTGTTCCAGGGCTGACAGCCTGCTGCCAGCAAACCCACCTGCTTCACTTTGGTCATCCTCACCTGTAGACACACATACATGCATATTCAAATTAAGGTAGAGTCAGTGATTGCAATCAATTTTTTTTTTTTTTTTTTTGTCAAATTCAGCGAATATCCTCACTCTGACCGTTTGCTGTCTTTTATGTTTGCGTATTGAATATGTGTGCGTACAGATCTATCTCTGTAAATGGGAAACAAGCAAAATGCCTGGTGCCTTGTGATTTTGTCAATGCTGATGTGCTCTTCTGTGCAATTACCCCACAGTGAGAAGAAAATCCAAATAACCGAGATATAACTTTTTTTGTGTAATATTCTCCTATTATCCCTGAGCCATCATGATTAGTGTGTATCTTACACATGAAGTGTATCTAACACTGTGTCTTCGACCCATTGTATTGTTAGGTGTTATTCCGAGTCCCAATTCGAGCTCATTGCATCCAGCACACGTTACTCAAACAACAGAATTAATTCCACTCATCTCTTAAAGGGAAGTGGAGCTGGATCACCTTCCAGTCTTCAGGTCTGCTACTGCCAGAGTAACACCGACAACACACTCACATTATACAAAGATCACCAGATGAGTAGAAAATGATAAAAGAGAAAGAGACATGCGTAGAATTAATCTGCGCTTTGATTGGTGAAGAATCTACCGATTGAATACCATGTGAGGATATCGTCTAGTCAATTACCGTTAGATATGTCTAATTGATTCTGAAGTCCACTTCTTGTACCTTCTAAACTGAAAGTCTTATAAGACGCCACAAGATTGTGAATTTTGCCATCAACCTCCTGAGACGGGTGGCTGTCTTTGCAATGTGTTTCTGGGAGATACTCTCAGACATGATAACAGATGAGTGGTGTCAATCTTCCCCTAATAAGTAAATATGCTGAGTCCATAAAATTGCAATAAAAAATGTGAGCTACATTTCACAAATGTTTTCACCTGTGTGTCAAATGACACTTACTGCTTTTTTGAGACGAGAAAGTTTATGGAATCAAACCCTCCTCACCTCTAAGATCAGTTGTTACTGGGAAACAGGTTCCAGTTTTTCGTGTTGTGTGGTGACCATTGCTCCCACACATACACTAAAGAGAGAGGAAAGGGGGTCGAGGTTGGTCACAACCTTACTATAAAAACTAGAAATAACAAGGTTACATTTACCTGACTGTATTTGACAGGAGCTTCTGTCCTGAGATGGTACAGCATGTTTATTAAAAGCAAAACTACCCGACTGAAATAGGTCCACAACTATGTGACTGATTGTAATGACTCATGTCCCACTCAAGGAGGGTAAAATGTAATCACTTGTCATTTCATCTAACACCATCATCAGGTCAAACATTGACCTGTCATCAGCCTGGTACTTTGTGTTGAGAGCTGAAAGTCTCATGTTGTCTTGCTGTGATGATGAGCAAAGATGGTGAATATGAAATAGGGCTGGCCAGTAACCAAGGTTTGACACATTTAAACCTTCCTCAAATTTCAGCGGGGTTTACGGTATTGCCAGATGATTTATTCTGGACAAAGCGCCCATGAGCGGAGACTACGTTCAGTACCAACTATGCTATAAAAAACTGTGACGTTTAAGTGGAAACTAATAGGATATACAATATATGGACCAAAGTATTAGGCCACCTCCACATTACACCTACAGGAGCTTTAATATCAACCCATTCCACATTCATAGGCATTAATATGAAGTTGGTTCCCTTTGCACCTAGAACAGCTTCAACTCTTCAGGGAAGACTTTCTATAAGATTTTGGAGCTTGTCTGTGGGAATGTTTGTCCATCCATCCAGAAGAGCATTTGTGAGGTCAGACACTGATGTTGGACAAGAGGTCCTGGACCACCATCTGACTGGTCCATCAGACTGACAGATAGAGAAGCTGATTCATCACTCCACAGAACACGTCTCCACTGCTCTAGAGTCCAGTAGTGGTGTGCTTTACACCATCCATCCAGCTTGGCATTGTGATTGGTGGTGTCAGGCCTGCATGCAGCCACCGGCTCAGTTTTGGTGTTGATATTGATGCCAGAGCTGGTTTGGACCTCTGCAGTTATTGAGTCAGCAGGGCTCTGGAGACTTTCACGCACTATGAGCCTCAGCACTCGGCGACCCGCTCTTTCTCCACATATTAGAGGACCATAATTTATGCAGCTGCTTTACGAGCTTAGGTACCTTCTAAAAGACAACGTATTACTATGTGTGAATGAACCATTCTCACACACACATTGAGACAGACAGCACTTTGGATATTGGTGTGTGATACAGTTTGGCTCACATGCACCAAACAGTAATATGCTCATTTGATGAAACACATTTTAAAAACATTACAGTATTTTCTTCTCTCGAACCAGTGTAATTTGGGATTAGCAGATGGTGTGCTCATTGTAGCTACTCATGACTGACAGGTCTCCTAGGGAATTTATTTTCCACCGCACAATGTTTTCGTCCTGTCAGTGGAAATGTAAAAGACGTCTATTTTTCTAAGCTAACACGTAAAAGAACCGTTATTGTGACAATTGTCTTGCACGCCTACGTTGCATATGATCGTGGTTTAACCAGCGTTTCAGAGATTTATTACAGCACGTAAGCTGTTTTGACACCGGGCGGTTTGTGCACCTGCTAATCTCGCTAATGCCAAGATAACAGAAGGGGCGTTCACTGTCCGTTTGAAATTGACTGAATCACGAGCACGTCGTTGTACATTTGATAAAAATATAACTAACTAAACCGCGTTGAACCAATAAACTAACCCGGTTTACAAGATACGAACTAGCTGTTTTCATCCTTCCTAAGTTGTTGACACCACTTGCTAAGACCCGTTCGGGCCTTTTGTTTCAATCGGGTTTTTCCTAATCTGTCACGAATATGTCATCAACAGGTTTCAGGAGCACAAACTATCCGCACAGTGCCTGATCGTCGCAGTTGTAACTCAGAATACGTCAGAATGGCACAGGGCGACAGGTTGCTTCCAGACTAGCATTTAGCAGGTTTTAAATCTGTGTTTGTGCCCTCGCTGCTGGGTTTTATTGCAGTGCCGATATGCTTCCAGTGTGGCTCTGCTCTGTTATCTGTGGTTGTCTCCTTACCATCAGTTGTCGGCTGGCTCGTTCACAGCGGACAGCTCCAGATACTGATGTGCTCGACGCTCACCGCCCTCCGCGTGAGGGAGGGCGGAACGGTTTCAGTGATTGGTCCGTCAGTTTGTTTCGTCAATCAGCTATTGGCTGTCTGGAGTGTCAGTCATCTCCGTCGGTCCAGCGGCTCTTCTCAACACTGATGTGTGATTATATTAGTGGGATGCAGCAGTGGCTCATTTCTGCATCACAATTATACAGAGATGTTCATCGCATTTTGCAATGGCAGCTCTAATCTATCAAATCTATGTAACTGGAGTCAAGTCCAGGTATCTTCGTATTGCACACGACCTTGGACGACTTACAATCTTCTCAGATTTATTATTTAGGTTCAGTTCCTAGAGTGAAAGATTTCAGTAAAAAGTAAATCTTTCGTTACACAGTAACGTAATAACTACAGTTATTACGACACCATTACAAAAGTGTATATAGGTGTTCCAAATAGTTTGTAAACCCTAATACATATGAAGGGGATTGACAAAACATTTAGGAACACCTCTCAGTGTAAGCCTTTACAGTTCAACACCAGAAATAACAGCCTCCAAAATGACCATATTAATATATAAGTACCTCTCTAAAATAATTCATAATACATAATCCTCATGATGGAAGAATTTACTTCAGGGCTGTTATATTATACTGCATTAGCTTAATAAAATGGCAAGTGGGCATATAGATTATTGTATATATTTTAAAATATATTTATTTTTTAATCTTGCATTTAAAATATTAAGTACAGATTAAAAAAAATATCGGTAAAACATCCTGTATGAAAAGATCAAATTATAGTACAACGAACTATACACTGATCAGCCACAACATTCGGACCACTGACGGGTGAAGTGAAGAACATTGATTATCTTGTTGCGATGGCACCTGTCAGTGGGGGGGATATGTTAGGAAGCAAGTGAACACTTTGTCCTCCAAGTTGATGTGTTGGAAGCAGGAAAAATGGGGAAGCATAAGGATTTGAGTGACTTTGACAAGGACCAGATTGTGATGGCTTGACAACTGGGTCAGAGCATCTCCAAGGCTGCAGCTCCTGCGGGGTGTTCCAGGTCTGCAGTGGTCAGTACCTACCAAAAGTGGTCCAAGGAAGGAAAACTGGTGAACCGGCGGCAGGGTCATGGGCGGCTGAGGCCCGTCCAATAGAAGAGCTACTGCAGTTCAAATTGCTGAAAAAGTTAATGCTGGTTCAGTTAGACAGCTGTCAGAACACACAGTGCATCGCAGTTTGTTGTGTACGGGGCTGCGTAGCTGCAGACAGGTCA
>CAAKHC010007799.1:0-17689 GCA_901007825.1 Macroramphosus scolopax | reverse complement strand
GCGTGTACTCAAAAGTACGTCGCCGCTCCTTTAAGATTCAGTCGTAAGATTCCAGTAAATCCTGGCGTCCTCTTCCTATATTTTTCCCTAATCTTAATTTAGAAGATGCTCCCTGGCACCTCGCTCCTCCACCTGCTACCAATTAACCAAACAGCCAAGCTGGACAGCTGCTGGCCGATTTAATTACCTAATTCATACAGTTAATTCCTGCTACATCACCTACACGGGTCCGCGGTGCAGATGGGAAGGAGGAACCAGGCTGCCCACAGCGTGGTCGTCTGGGGTGAGAGGAGTGACGTACGAACACACGACGAGCACATCCACACTCTGCACACACGCTCGCCACTCGGGAGAGGAACATATGCAAACTGCAAGAGAACATACGCAGGCAGAGACACTCTGCACAGCGAGTTGATCTGAGCCGCACAGCCTGTAGCTCCGACCGACTGTGTGGGAAGCGTTTTTCTATTGCTGTTATTTTTATTATGGGTCCCCTCCTGTATGATTATTATTGTATGTTACTGGGTGTATTTCTTCATTGTGACCTGGTTCAAAGGTAGTTAGGATCTTTAGTTAGGAAATCAATTTTAAACTGTGACTAAAAGACTGTAGGTTTATTATGTGTTATAATATTCCAGTTATATCTTGTATATATTCTATTTTTGAATTAAGTACTTTTTAATTAGGTGCTTTGGTCAACATGTGTGTGAGTTTCCTCCGGGTGTTCCGGTTTCCTTCCCACATATCAAAAGCTTGCAGTTAATTGGAGACTATAAAGTGTGAATGTAAGTGCGAATGGTCGTCTGTCTCTACGTGTCAGCGCTGTGATTGACTGGCTACCCGCCCAGGTTGAACCCCGCCTCTCCCCCAATGTCAGCCGGGATTGGCTGCAGCGACCCTGCGACCCTGCTGCAGGATAATGGATGGATGGATGAGTTTTGATTTATGTTGTACTGCTGCAGTAACGCTTTTATATCCTCATGTGGAGTTGAAACAGTGCAGAATCTCAGAAATCAGGAACGCACGGATCACAGCCGATATTTGTTATCGGTTTATTCTCCAGAACGGACCACTTCAACCATTAACACGACAATATGTCGACTCAGCCGCCGCGCACAGCGTGACTCCCGCCGCTCGCTGCGTTATCACACGGTTGAAACACGAGTGAGGAAGACAGATGGGACCTTCAAGATGACGTGTGGCATCTGCAAATCCTTCAAACTACTGCAGCCTATAGTTTGATTTACTGATCACGAAATTGTTTGTGCATTCAGTGGCTGATGTGAGGGAAACACACACTGCAAGAGGCTGAAGCTTTGTGTTGTATGTTTTAGTTAATTAGTATGAAAAGGAACTAAAAAACAGGCAAAATTATGTATAATGTCCCCCCACTTTAAGGGAGGTCCTACAGTTTGTAAAACTTGGTTGAGTCCATATGAAAGAAACAAACATCTACAGACTGAGGATGTTTTTTTAATTATACGCCGGAATTAAATTCATTTGATGCTTCCAAGTTAAAGTCATTTAATTCCCATTGAATATTAATTCAGTATTTGCCCAGTTTAAATCGACATCTTTTATTCTAGCGTTAATTTGGTAACATTCGTTTTTCCCCGTCTTGTATTGTGCAAATATTGTTGCAAAAATAAAAACAACTTCTGGTACTAATCTAATCTCGCCCACTTGCGCTCTGCTATCTGAATACAGATAATGATAACGTCCCCGCACAGCCCGACTATCGAGCATCACACTCAGAGTCCCTTGTCACTGAAACACTTAAATGAAATGGATGGAAGAAATGTTACCGCGGAGATTTATTGTTGTTGCACAAAGTCTGATAACCATTAAAACCTCAGGAGCATTCAAGGATAACTCGTATTTAATAATACATTAAGTATATTGAACTCACAGTTTTATAGTGTTAAACTTTACCCAAAAACATTGCTATTTCCTCCACCTGTCCCTCACACACAAACACACCACCTGCACCTCCGCTCTCATTCTTACCTTGACTCCACAAAGAAATGGAATGTGTCCTGGGCTGGAGCTGCTAATCAACTTTCGATGGATGCAGCCACCCGAGAGGTGAACCCGTTGACCCCGCCCCCACCTCCGACCTCCCACTGCCGTCCACCTCCTCACCTCTCCCTCCCTCCATCTTCTCGCCTCCTGACACTCGTGAACCAGCCGTCCTCAGCATCTATTACACAACACGTAGAGTCCTTCCACTGACTCGTCCGCCATGTTTGGAGCTTGCGGACGGTGTCCAGAGTGACGTCATCCACGCCGGCTTGAGGAGATAAAAACCGAAGGGGGTTGCTGACCTTGCTCGTAGTTTAAAGACGTCATTACAACTTGGCTGTGATGCTGAGCGTCAACTGGAGGTTTACGAGACTCGTCACACACGTCGAAAACAACACACCCGAATGAATTTACTTAATGGTAGATGACGGCTAAAGATTATTTAATAGCCGCAGACAGAAATGTAATTTGCCTGACAGACATCCTGTAATTGATGTTTACGATGTGTCTCATACATCAGCTGCACAGACATCAAAATGAACTTATTTATTTTAACAACGTGAAATATCGCTTCCTCCCCAGAGCTCGATTTTTCAGACACGATGCACATTTAGTTCCACATCCATCCCCGGAGTGTTGGGTTGCCTTTTGGTTACGGGGCGAGATTTATAGGAGACGCTTGACATTTGAGGCGGAGGACAATGTGTCTCCCGTAACGAGACATGTACTCTGAATACTCTATGAACGGAACTACTTCCTCGACGCCATGCAGAAGTAAGACGAGCGTAATTTGCCGTTTTGCACTCTGCAGCAGAATGAATGCAGCTTTTTCGCCATGTGACGGCGAATGGGGTCATTTAACGGTGCTCATCCATTCACAGTGACATTCACACCTGTTGGTGGGAGGTGCCAACACATCCACACACTAACGGGAGGCCATCAGGAGCGGTGATAGCCGCTGTGTCATCGTGTGTGCATGCAAAGATACTTAGTCTTGTTTGTGTGTTCTGCCTCTGTTGCAGTGGCACCAGTTGGAGTTGGGGCTGGGCGTCGGCCGGGAGCAGCATCCTGGCTGAGTTCGGGACCCTGCACCTGGAGTTCGTCCATCTGTCCGAGCTCTCCAACAACCCCATTTACACAGAGAAGGTGCGGTTTGGAATCATCCACGGTTTGGTCTTTCTTTAAGTTTTAAAACTGTGTGTTGACTTTGTGAAATCGATGTCGCCTGATGACAAACTTTACATTTGCACTGATGTCTGCAGGTGATGAACATCCGGAAGCTGTTGAACAAGATAGAAAAACCCCACGGCCTGTATCCCAACTTCCTCAGTCCAGTCAGCGGCAACTGGGTCCAGCGTAAGTAACTGAATCTCAGCTGTCTGCTCTTCTTTATGAAACATTAAAAAAACTTGTTACAATCGAACTTCTCCCTCCACAACAAGATCAAAAGTCACCTGGTGTCCAGAACCGCTCAGCTGCTCATCTGCACCGTCCACCCGTCCATCAATTTCTTTTCATTTTCCGTATCAGGCTCTTTGCAATGGCTGTCTGAGTCCCAACGCTCTGGGTTATTAAAATGATAATGAATTAAATTACCGCAGGAAATTGGATCTTTGCGATTTACCTGAAAAAGAGGTGAAGAAAAAATCTGAGGTGTTTGAGGATGCTGGGACTGGAAAAGGTGGTAATCTGGATGATAACGGGGGGATAATTGTTGTGAGCGAGCACACAGGGAAACATGTCTGTGTATGTTGTTCAGCACAAAAGGCTCCACGGTTTCTCCCACGTATCCGTCCTTGCCAAGGACAAGCACAGCTGTAACCTTGCGGGGGAGTCGGCAAAGGTGTGTGTGCATGCAACGAGTAATTGGATAGATGAAGGCTCGTGTTCACCTCCACTGCAATATCATGCTCGTCTCCGAACGGGGATGTGGACTTAGAGCGGGCGAGGAGGAGAATCAACCTCCACTCACGGGCGTCAAGTGTGTTGCATAATTTAGGCGTCAGAAAAAAAGTTGTTTTCCACCATCAGTGAACTGAACAGAGGCGGTGTGGGATAAAACTACGTGATCATGAAGTGGTGAGGACACAATGATGAGAAGGTGGCGGTGACAAAGAATATGGTTTCTAACCCCCCCCCCCCCTCCCTCTCAGATCATGTTTCCATCGGCGGCCTCGGAGACAGTTTCTACGAGTATCTGATAAAGTCTTATCTGATGTCAGACAAGACGGACGAAGGTGCAAAGGAGATGTACTACAGCGCACTGGAGGTATGGAAACACACACACACACACACACACACACACGGAGTCGATGCAGTAGACGAAATTATAATTCCAATCATTCGCATGAACCTTTAATCCAACAAAGTGTGTACGAAGCACAGATGAACGCGTGTTACTTCAATGACAAGAGGACATCAAGCACAGGGGACTTAAAGGCTGTAGAAAAGGAAACATCTGCATCTTTTGTAGACGTGGAAACGTAATACCGCCGCCTTGTCTCTGTTCCAGTGATTGAATTCTACATAGGAGCAGTCGGCATGAGAGAACTGAAAGAAAATTGCTGTTTAAATCTTTTCTTTTTTTTTCTCCATAAGCGTTGTGAGCCGTCCCTGAAGTCGCTCCCCTAATAATTGTTTCTCAATTTCAACATTTAACATGATTAGAAAGCAAAGAATGTTGCTAGTTTTATAAACTCCACCAGCGGCGGGCGCGGAGCGGCGGGGGGGAGGGGATGTTTATTCATCCACTAACACTGGAATCATATAAGAGAGAGAAGGAGCTGGTCTGGGGATTATTGTGACCTTAAGACCTGTTTTTTTTTTACCCTTTTTGCCCATTTTGTGGAAGAAATAAGGCAATCGAGACGTGCAATTAAACTCTTTATGCATATTTAACCTTCTGTTCAGATTGCTGCCATGTTAGAGGTTTAACATGCACTTTTTATTCAGATTAACTTAAACAGATGCTTCAAGATTTGCACTTAAAATAAAAGATGACGTGACACAGCAGAGCAACTTCTCCTGTCATCACGTATCATAGAGGACAGGTTCCTGCTGGTGTGTGCTGGGATTCCAGCTGTGGTTAGGTGACGGCTGACTGGCGTGCCGTCAGATGCCGTCAGAGCTCTCAGCATCCGCAGGACGACGATTCTGCACGAGAACCCGCTGCATCGTCTACATGCATAAAAAAAAACGGGACGGAGACGAAGCCTCAGGCTGCAATTACAATACCACAGTCAAAAAAAAACGTCACATTGCCATTTCGGTTCCTCTCAGTTCTCATCAGCGGGTCAAGCTGGAGGCAGAACCACTAATTACTGACTCTCCTTGCCCCCTTGTGACTCGGTATTTAAACGGCCGAGGACTCCCTATGCTATCAGATTCAGTCACATATTGTGTGTTTGTACGGGGATCGAAGGTGAAAGCGCCGCGCAACTCATTAGGTTTGGCATTAAAATAAAAATAGATTACTAATTAAAGCACAGTGTTGAATAAGATAACATTTCCCAATTATAATTACGCCCTGATCACTGCTAACAACAGCTAATTAGCGGCTGAATCGTCAGTCTCAGCCGGCGGGAAAAATACGTTTCGATATCATCGTGTTACATTGTACACATTACTTTGTTGAGTCGTCTGTTGTTGCTGGCTGTATATTTAATAAACCTTGTTAATGCAGCTTGATTTTAAAGATTGTTCTGATTGCTTTTACTTCTCTACAAGCCGAAGCGTCTCAGATGTTCTTTCAAGCCCTGCTCGTCAAACCAAACCTCCTTTTGTGTGATACATGAATAAGAGGATGTCTCAGCTTCCTCATCGTCTCCTTCCACACTCATCGTGAACAATCAATGAACGATCAGACCCGAGGTTCAACAGGGAGTTGACTGACTCATTGTTATCCGTATTATTCGTCTGCTCGTTATCACAAACCTCCATTATGATGCAAAACGAACATCGAGTGGCAACAACAAAGGCTGTCACGGAGAACACCGAGACGTCATGTGATCCCGACGCCGTCGTGCTATTGGCAGTAGATACACTTGTAATGAAATATGGCAGAAATAAATGAAACGACTTTGTGTTGCTGCAGGCGATCGAAGCCAACCTGGTCCAGAAGTCACCCGGCGGCCTCACCTACATGGCCGAGTGGAGGGGAGGGATCCTGGATCACAAGATGGGCCACCTGGCCTGCTTCTCCGGGGGCATGATCGGCATCGGGGCCGACGACGGAGCTCCGGAGAAGAGGCAGCACTACCTGGACCTGGCAGCCGAGGTCACGCACACATGCCACGAGAGCTACACGCGCTCAGGTGGGTGGAAGTCAGGGCTGCCAGAAGTGGTTGTGGAGAGTGTTGAGAGTGTTTAGTGACTACGAAATGAGGTTCAGGGTGCTTATTGTCATGCATGGAGCGGTGGATAGGTGTCTTCTCCTGCCCTGTCATGTTCAAAGAGAGTTCATTCCCTCCAAACTTCCAGTGGCTCCAAACAAACACTGATCCTATCTGCTTTAGTTCAGGTAGGATGGACGTGGATCCCACGTGTTGCACATATGTGTAATACCTCGAGTGACCTCTCCTGGTTCTTGGTTCGTGTCCTCATTACGAGCTGTTCACTCCCTTCACATCAAAGTGATTCTGTATTTGTCTGCGTAGCACACGCTGGCTATCGCAGTGCGTCCGTCTTGTTCGGGGAGGTTACGGCCGCCCTTCCGAGCAGCCGAATTAAGAGTGGAGGAGGGCAATGCTGCAAATTAAAAACCAGCCTCAGGCATTTACATTTTTCCCCGGACTTGAAAGGAGAAGCGTTCTTGGTGGCATCACCTCGGCGGCGAGACGGTCGACTTAATAAGGAGCAGCAAATAATTAAAAAAAAGCTTGCTTATTTCTCTGATGTCCCGCAGGAAGTGTGGAAGCGCCTCGAACTGTTTGACGCCTAGAATTTGTTGTAATGTTGAAGAAATTGAAAAGGAGAAGACGGGATGAATAAACGAGTGGGGAGAAGATACGGCTTCACTTCCAGACTGAAACAGAAGAAGACTCCACTGATCTGTTCACTGTCTAACTATCTTGGCCCTGACCATGAACTCCTCCGCTGATTTTTTGTTTCTTGCTCCTTCCCCTCCTGGGTGGGCTGTAAGGAATCATCCTCTAGTGTTCACTCGCCTTCGCTTCTCCGGTAAGCTAATGTGACTCATCCCATAATGAGTTCCTTGATACGCCTGGAATACTTTTGATCTGCGGGGCCCAAAAGGCTCCTCTGGCTTTCCCTTTCATTGTCCTCCACCAGGTTTCTCTTCACTCATTAAAGGGCCGGTATGGATCTCAGCAGCTGTGGGATTAGCTGTCTGCAGGATACTTTTAGTATCTGATATTTAGCTGTGTCGTCAACACCGATACCGTAAAGAGCCTCCGTCTGTTGCCGCTCGGGATCACCTTGATCACCGTCGTCTTCACAGCAGCCTCGTCCGGGAATATGAGGATCTCACGGGAAGCAGCCGGAAGCGAAGAGGATTACCGGTTGGAGGGAAAGTTTAGGCTTTTAATGCTATTTCACTTCACCTGAAAGTTTTAGTCACTTTTATCTCGCGCAGCCAGAACGATGTTTGGTCGAGATAGCGGAGGTCAGTTTCCGGAGAGTCTCTCTTGGGGGTGTATCTAAAGCCTCAGTAGCTTCATTTTAGATTTATTTATCCTCTGCATACCTTCTGATGTGGAACTACACTTAAGATAAAATAAAATACTTCAGATGAATCCGGACTAACTTGTGAATTGTGTTGTCGGTCGGTGTGGTGTGTTTATGACGTGCAGCCATTAAGAAGACACATTTTACTAATGAAGGGAAATTAAAAGACAAAATAAACGGCCTCGCTATAGAAGCTTGTTTCAAACAGAGGCCTGATTCTCGTCACATATCCTCCACTTTTAATTTGTCCTGAAGGTTCTCAGGTTTGTTCCTTCTCTAAAAGGAAATCTCTGTTTTTCTTCCCTGCATGTCGTCTTAAAGCGAATCAGACAAGCTCCGTAATTAAACCCGCCTCGCCCTGACTTTTCTACATGTGGATGCTCTCGTCTGTGGAACATTAAATACAGTCTTCATGCTTCTCCTCGTCTCGCTCGGACATGCTCGCACACTAAAACGAGCCAGCCGACCGGGCAGCAAGAAGCCCCAAAAAATCCAATACAGGAGGAGGACAGATGTTCAATGTCAGAATCATCTTGCATGTAATATGTTCACTTCATTCTAAGCATGTTTCTATTCCAGTGCTCTTGTCCTGACCTTGGGAGGAATCTTTGCACTGTGTCATGAATAAAACCGTGTTGCCTTGCAGTGATACGATCAGAATGTGGAGACAGAATACAGGAGAGAGACGTTGTTAGTGAACCGGACAGCTACTGATTATATCTGCACTTCCTCCAGAGACGTCATCAATTAGTCTTTAAGTACTTTAAGGTGGAAAGGTGCTTCAGAAATAGAAATTCATCCCGTTTTTTTGCCTCCGTCAGCGACCAAGCTGGGACCGGAGGCTTTCAGGTTCGACGGCGGGGCTGAAGCCACGGCAACCAGGCTGAGCGACAGATACTACATCCTACGACCAGAGGTCATCGAGAGCTACATGTACATGTGGAGGCTGACTCATGACCCCAAGTACAGGGAGTGGGGCTGGGAGGCCGTGGAGGTGAGATACACCAACACACTTTCAATATTAACCATATTCAACTTCATTTTCCAGCTTCCGAGAGAGTCGGTCGCCTCCGGAACATCTGTGAAGCCTCTATTAGAGTGATTTAAGTCTAAAGGTGTTAAGGAATCTCTACTTCTTCAGGTGGTGAAATACATTCCTGAGAAGTTTAAATGAGCGAAAAGTATCTTTGCCGCAGAAACAGACTGACGACCGACTCGTCTGTCAGGCTGCAAAAAAAATAAATAAATTACAACCGCCTGAGAAAAATCTTTCTGACAGGAGAGAACCATTTGTGACTGTCGTGATTACCATCCTATTCCGGAAGCAGCAGAAGTTAGAGAGCCTTCTCAGACTTCAGCATCCTCCCGAGACTTTTCCTGCAGAAACAGTCGAGACACCGTCATCCGTCAGGCTGCCGAGAATTACCGAAATATCATTATGAGCGGCTCCAAACTCGCTGAAAGACGGCAACAGCCCGAGAGGGAGAATGTGTGATACAGATAAAGAAGAGAAACTGCTTTAGTGGAAGTATTTTGGGATATCTTATCCTTCATTTCTTCCAGAAGTAACACCTGTGCTGTAAAAAGGGGCGGTTGGCCGTGTGATTTCGTTGGGTCGCCACATTCATTCGGACTGCTGTCAGGATGAGTTTCTCTCTTCTCTCTGCAGCTCGACACCTTTGGTCTGTTTCTGCTGTGGAATAAACACTTTCTTTCCTCTAGAATATTTATAAGAGATATTCCGGCAGGTGAAACTTGGATAACTAACCATTCGTCAGGATGACTCACTCTGAATTTTCTCTGTGACGTCCAGCGATGACGAAATTCTCTCGACACAACGAGAGCATTGCCAAAATATTAGGTACAGCTACTTAAATCTAATGCAGCAACACAGAACAGCACTGCAATACGTCCTCCTTTCACAAAGTTGGAAGTTGTTTGAGAGGTTTGACTAGATTTCGGTGTACCTAATAAACTGGCAAGCGTATCTACAGTGTATATCCAGTCCTAAAATATAATTCGACCCACATTTGAGGTGAAACAAGTGCAAAATGACCGTTATTTTGTGTTTCACTTAGTCTCTCCGGAGCGGCTTGATTTTTATAAATCGTCCTCACCTATTATGTCAAAACCCCGTTAACACCCTCAATTACCCTCCAGCAGCTTCCTGGATATTTAGTGGCACTATACATTAGCTCGCCGGAGGTGAAGGTTGAGGAAGGAGCGGCGTTATTAATGTGAAAAGCGACAGGACATTAGCTGCGGTAAACTGCAGAGGGAGGTTGCCGTGATAGATCCAGCATTCATTTAGTGCGCACGGAAGTGGGGAGATCAGGCTGACGAGTTTGACGGGCCTTTAATTATCGGGCACAAAGGTTGACCGCAGCGCACAACGCTTCTCCTGATGAACATCAAGCTTTAACACGTCGGGGTCTTTGTTAATTAGCACGTATAAGCCAGCCCTTTGTAGCAGGGGTAATCATGTGCTAATCCGCTTGGCTAGCTCAGCCACTCTCCATTAGCCCTTGTCAGATGTAGCATTGCTCGGGGTTCAACTGTGCAGCCGACAGACGGGGTTTGACACGTGCACACGTTTACTCCGACTTTAGGTCGACATGCACACATGTTTGCGAGAGCCTGTGGTTTACAATGTCTGGGAGAGCTGAGAAAGTGGGTGGATACATACACAGAATTAAATGTCTGTCGACTGCAGACGGTGGATCCAAAATAAACTTCAAGCCTCTGTGTCTCCTGTCAGGCCCTGGAGCAGCACTGCAGAGTGGACTCTGGCTTCTCCGGGATCCGGGACGTTTACACCCTGTCAGCCAGCCACGACAACATGCAGCAGAGCTTCTTCCTCTCAGAGACACTCAAGTAAGTCTTCGCTCCCGCTACGAGCGAACGAGGCACATCGGATCTTTTCAATCTCGATGAATAAAACATCTGAGAGCTCAGGACAGAAGAGATACGGACGGTCGAACGGTACGAGGTCCATTACCGAGCGTTAAGGATTCATATCTGCCTGCTATCTGTTCTGTCCGTGACGCACATCCATTCTCTTCCCGCGTAGTCAAGGAGGTTTCAGCTTCTGTGGTTTCTGTTTAATGCGGATTGAATACCGCATTGTGCTGGTAAAACAATAGATGCAAATCTTTTATATCAGATAGTAGGAAGTAAATAACATCTGAATGTGCCTTTATTTTGAAAATATAAGCAGGTATCAGTGCTTGTTACACGATTTCCTTTTCACTGCGCCGTTCTGCTGTCGTTCTACAAGCTATTTCCAAAGATGTCAAACTGCTCCTTTAAGTTCCTGCTGTATGCTGCATGTGTTTTTTCTGTGCTCAGGTATCTGTACCTGCTCTTCTCCGATGACGACCTTCTCCCGCTGGAGGACTGGGTCTTCAACACAGAGGCCCACCCGCTGCCCGTCGTCCGCAAGAGCTGCCTGCAGGACGAAGCCACTCAGGAGAAGACGGCCTCCGATTAAGACTGCCCGACGTGCGCGATCGTCACGGACACATTTGCACAGCTCATGTGCACACACAGTCACTCAAATATTGCAAACACCGATACAGTGCAGGTTCCGAGTCTTTTCAGGAGCGCGTTTTTCGGACTGTCGATTCCTTTCCAGTGAAGGATGTTGTCGTTTTACGCTGTGATTGTATATCCTTCTCGCCGGGGTTTCCCTCCCGCTGGCACTTCTTCTTTTGTGGACAATCAAGACAAACATGACTTTCATGAAAAGAGCACCTTTTTCTTTCCTTCTTTCCTCTGTGAGGAAGCCGGTATGGATGGGAGGAGGGTGAACTATGGGCCATATTGTTAGACAGAGAAACGGATAGAAAACCACTTTTTTTTTTCTTTTTTTTTTTTTTTGCTAATCCTTCGTGATTAATGATTTCCTTCTATCTTGTCTTTACATATTTTCCTATGTGAGTACACTCTTTGACCAAAGGTTTCTTTGCATTTGTACACCCCCCTCGTTTTTTTCCAGTGTGTTGGCCCGACATTTGGCAGATTTTACGACGAGGACGGATCGTGATGAATATCGACTAATGTACAGACAAACATGAAATGTGATTCTCGAAGAAAAAAAAAAAAGAAAAACTATTCCAAACTAATGTTGATGTCATGTTTCTCGCTGAAACGAGCTTGAATGGATGTTTTAAAGTCAGGAGGTGTCAGCAAGGTGTGCAGTGTCTTATGCATCCAGGGACCATTTAATACAAGAAGTTGGGTTCTGTTTCCACCGCTTTTCTTTTTTTTTTATTTTTAACAGGACGATGCTTTTTAAGTCTCCTCAGCCTTTCAGATCAAAGTAACAAATCCTGTCAGCTCTGTGACTGTGGTACAAGAAGAAGGGGAGCAGAAGGAAAGCACCTCCGCTAGCCAAGTCCAAATGAGTTTTCCTGTTTCTGTTGTAGTTTTTCTGCCTTTACATGTGAATCCTCACGGTTGTCCAGACTGATGTTTAAAGGCTGTAAGCCCGAGAGCCGACCTGGGGAGGGGGGGGAGGTTTCTTTCCCATCTGTTCACTGTTCTTTTCATCACTGCTGTCCCGCACAGTTGTGGAGCGAATGTGCTGTACATACAGATGAAGCGACTGACCCCTGTACAAGCTTGTAGGATTTTTATTTTGTGATCTCTCTTACTTTTTTTTTTTTTTTTTTTTTTTTTTAAACTTCAGTGGGTATTTTTTTTTTTTTTTTTTTTTTTTTTTTTTTTTTTTGGTTTTTTTTTTTTTTTTTTTTTTTTTTTTTTTTTTTTTTTTTTTTTTTCTAAACTTCAGTGGGTATTTTTTTTTTTTTTTTATTATTATTATTTTATTTCTGGGTTCTCTTTTGATTTGCTCCCCTCAGGTGTTTCAGTAAGAAAATACATATTAAAAAAAAAACCTAAAATGTTCTGATTTTAAGCCTAGTTTTTTGCTGATATAATTATTCTTACTTATTCTTACTGTTTGATTTTACTTTCATTGTTGAGTCTTTTCAAATACTGATTAAAACAAAAAAAAGACCTGTGCAACTTTGTACATTTAAAACAATCCGTTGTGATGTCATTATTACTGGTCTTTGTTTTATTACTTACTTACCTACTTATGTACTTACTTATTTACTTTCTTATTTACTTACTTACTTACTCACTTTCTTACTTATTTACTTTCTTATTTACCTACCTCTTACTTACTTTCTCACGTACTTATTTACTTACTTACTTACTTACTTACTTACTTACTTACTTACTTACTTACTTACTTACTTACTCGAAAGGAAATGCTTACATGTCCTACTCACTGTGATATTAATGGAGAATTCTTTAAATGCTGCAGCAGGTCTGAAGGACTCAACTTGCCGTTTGCTGCGTGAGTTCGTCTCCGTGTACGTCTTCCAGGAAGTTCATTCCACATTTATTCAAAGGACGACGTCTCAGGGTTGTTGTATGCTTCCAGCAAATTTGACCAGAAAATGACTAATTGGTTTTAGCCGCCGCACCTTTTCCCAGTCCAACAAGGCGAGATTTAATATCGTCCTCCCGAGATGATTCAGCTCTGCCTGCTGTCATCTGAATGCTAATCCAACTGGGATAACGCGAAGTGATTTAACATTACCTTTTAAATCGAATCAGCACTGCGTTATTGACATGACTGACATTTAACAGTAATTTGAAAAGTGGTTCTCAAATGTCAGCGTTCCGGAGACGTTAATCTCGTCCACACCTCAAAAAGAGGCGTGCGATGCGAAGGTGCGTGAGTTTAAATACTAAAGTGCAAATGCTGTCAGAGTTACAGCTTGTTGCACACGGCTGTACGGCGCAAGACCATAATTCCCCTCAGCCAAGGCATGATAATGAAGAGAGGGGGCGGAAGCAAAGGGCGCAATTTGAGCACATGAGCTTGTCTCATGTCGCCAGGCTCATATAAATGGGAGGATCATTGTCCATTTAAATGCACTTGAGCGTGATAGTGAAGGACAAACAACACATCCTCCACTCCCCTCTTGTTCACACAGTGAAATGTCGGGGCTTCTGTCCGGCTTGGCAAGACCCTCCATCAATGTGGAAGGAAGCGGGAAGAGCCATCATTATCTCGCCGCCACAGTCGTCCTCCGGCTGTCCTGACCAGTGCAGCTGCTCTCCGGGGGAATAACCGGCATGTCACGGATATCTGCTTCACATATTATTTAATTTCATCACGCTTTTGACTCATTTTTAACTGCCCAGTGGCCGAGGACAAAGGAGGCAGGGATGAGCCTGAATATGAATTAGGAAAGGCTCGGATAATGAGACAGAAACTACCTGAATGTTATAAGTATTATTCAAGAAGTCAAAGTGGGCTCATAATTATCTTCCGGCGAATGCAGCCACCAATCATAGTGATGTCAGAGACTCGCCAGGAGACTTACAGCTAACCGACACGCGAAATATGATGCAGAAACAGACTCTTGATTCAGAGAGCCTAGTTGTGTGAAACCGAAACCGCCGCAGGCCAAAAATAAGAATGAAGCACAGAAAAAGTAGTTTACTTTAATTTGCTCCATTTACAAAAAAAAAAGTTGTTTTGATGTGGAAAGTATTATAATATAAAAGACATAATTAATTACCTGCCAGTAGTAAATCAAGTTGAGGCTTTGAAGGGCAAAACAAAATGTTAATTTCTTGATTCGTTTGGATTTCTTTTGTTCTCATCTAGTTTTCTAGCATAATTGCTGCAAAAAGAAACAGAACATCATCCGGTACAAACTGATGCTATCTGAATACGTAATTACACATAATTGAATACATCAATGTGAAAAAAGTACATCCTCACTTGACCCCTCTGTTGGGTCGAATTGGAGAGTAACTTTAATTTACATTAATTACAGGCATTGAATCGTCACTGCTAAAGATACCAGCCAGATATCATTACTGACTCCTTTATACAATAAGCCTTCTCTGACTTACAACATGTCTTTAAAGCTGCTATACGTAAGCATCGATCAAAAGTGCAGTCAGATAACTCTTCTTAACTTCTTTCACTCCCAAGCGAAGGATTGATGATTGATTTGATTTGGCCGTGTCTAGTTCAAGGACCTTTTCACTTGACCATGATGGATCTAACTATATAATGTGATGAGAGGACGAGATGATTTGGGTTCATGTCTCGCTGCTGTTACTCCTCCAGACTTTCAGGCTGAACCCAAGAGATCATTTCTAACGTTCCTCTAATGTAACATACATTTCCTGTGACTAACAACACACCTGACAACTAGAAGTAGTGCGACGTGAGCATAAATAGCAAAAGAAACAAGCTTTTCTTTGCTTTTCTCTCCTCCGTTGACACAGTCGGTGAGTGAACTGACAGGTTCAGCATCTCCCCCTTCTTTTTTTTTTTTTTTTAAATCCATCTACCAGTAACTTTGGAGGAAATCAAAGGCTTTCAGATGTATTCTGGGACAATGTCGTCTAATGCAGCACTCAAAACAAACAAAACAACACATGAAATGTCTCCATCTGACAAAGAAGTTAGTCACAAAGATTTTTTCGAGTTAGAATTTGTTAGTCATACCTTTCAGATTCTCTCTCTCTCTCTCTCTCTCTCTCTCTCTCTCTCTCGCTCTCTCTCTCTCTCTCTCTCTCTGTTGCCCCTCCTCCTCCTGTCCTCCCTCTCCTGGGGGTTAGTCGGACCTGTAGGAAGGGGACACTGACTGAACCACCACTTGAGGAGAGCTACAATGTTTTGGTTGTCTTCCTTATCGATTCATGCTGAAATCATTTGATTTGAATTAAGTGTTGGACGAGTGTCTTTGACCTCCACAGCAGACCAGGTCCTCTTAGACAGGACGGAACAATCAACTGAATGTTTTTGTTTTCATTTATCTCCATTTTTTTATGTTTTCTGGGAAATAAGAGCAAGAGGGAAAAACAATCCAATTGCTCTTTGTGATGCATGCTGGTGGTTTGTGATTGTGTGTGTGTGTGTGTGGGGGGGGGGGCTTAAAAAGCAGCACAGAGACAGCAATGAGTCAGTTGAGTGTAATATTATCTTTTGGTTTTTTTGGACAGATTGTTGGAGAAAGTCTGATGATTCGAATGCACTAATCCTGCCAATGCAATAACCCCCCCCCCTTGCATTAAGTGATTATAAATCGTATTATTTAAACAAGACGTGCTGTCATTTAATACGCGATTATACTTTTTAATCAGAGATAATCAGATAATGTTTAATGTAATGTATGGATGCAGCCTGACTGAGTCACAGTGTGTGTTTGACTCGCATGATGTGTTGTGCTTTTACATGAGTTTGCATATGTGCTTCTGCACATGGACTCGCCCATGTGTGCACTGAGCAGATGGCTCAGCCCTCCTGAACGTGCTTGTCAGAACAGTTTACGGCGCTGCCGGGGCCGGACTCAACTCCTGCACCTGCTTAGTGCCCGGAAGGGAGCGACAGTGCACAATCAGCCGCTAATACTTCCAAAAATAACACGGCAGCTCCCGGGGGCAGGAGTTTCTTAGGGAAACAGGTAAACACATTCACATCTCACTGGAGGCAAGGATGTTGCGTTCGGGAGCTTCATGCTTTTTTTCCTTGAAGACCTTCAAAGGTTTCTACGCATGGCGAATTGATGGAGCTGCAAACTAGAAAAGATAAGAACTACAGCCGGACCGATATATCAGTCAGAGGAGTTTATCGGCCGATATCAGCCCTGCACAGATAAATCGGAATACCTACATTTCTGTTTAGTTTTGTCCTTTATGTATGGTGTTATCATAAGTATTCAGTGTACCTAATAACTCCACGGCAGAACTAAAGACCTATTATAGAAACAGAGAGGGCGGATTGAAACTCTGTGGCAGAGCAGCGTGACTTGTGGTGCAGCATGCTGTCCAGTGTGATTGACTCTTGGACTGACAGCCCAGCAGCAGCCACAGATGCTCTGTGATGCAGCCAAACAAGGATGCAAACTTTTCATTTCTGTCACTGTTTCCACCTCAAACATGAAGAGAAAAGGCGTTGCCAGTCGTCTTACAGTTAATATGAGACCATGCTGCTACAGGAGTTTAGTGCATCGTGTGGACAGCTCTGTAACTGGGAATATTATTTCACAAAGCCGACAGGCAAGATGGAAGAAAAAAAAAAACAACAACAACGTTTTGTTTTTCTTTTTATGTCGATGCAGCGGCCTGAAGTGCCGCCTCTCAGTCAACTGTGAATATCCTGAGTCGGGTGCAGCTCAAGGTCTGACAGCTTACAAGCTCCTGCTGGAGGCTGCTGTCGTCTCTCTCCTTATTTCATCCCTTTGAAATGTATTTTTGATTCTATGCGGTGATGACAAACTAAGATTGCGTTTCCGAATTTAGACCGCTCACAGATGTTCGTATACAGGATAAGTCGGCTTGATTGCCACCGAAACCCAAAATAAGAAGCGGAGGAGCAACTTACAGCAGATGGTGATCAGAGATGATTGATGAACATCCCTTCGCATACACTGAAGTACCTTTGATTAACAAGTGCTGTTAATGTGCATTGTAATGTAAATGATAATCTCTTATCAACACTTTGTTGTGAGAAGTTAATTTAATACAGTTAATGTGAAGCAGTTTATCACTTTAAAACTGTCAATTATTGAGAAAAAGTACAACAAATGCGCCAATAAATGTAATGCTGGAGGTAGAAATACCTATTGCGACATCAATATTTAATCAAACATGTGACTCTAAGTGATAAATCGCTGTATTTTAACCCCCCTCCTGATGATTAGTTGTTTTCCAGTGGCCCGTCCTCCTCGTCAGTTAAGTGTTTTACTGTTCAAAGGCTTCGAGGAGCCTCGTGAGGGGAGTAATTTAACCCATAATCCTGATGAAAGCTAATGCTAATTGTTCTCAGTCATAAATATTCATTTGTCAACACGGTCTGGCGTGTGCGTGACACGCCGCTCGCCGCCGCCTGCAGAGATTCACAGCTTTAAAGTGACGGGATTCGTTCGCAGCTCTACTTTCT
>CAAKHC010007796.1:0-18480 GCA_901007825.1 Macroramphosus scolopax | reverse complement strand
TGGATGGGATTCCTCCCACACACAGATCGCACCAACAGACTCGCCTGTAGCTAGAAACTTTTCAATACAATGCTGGTGATATGGAGTAAGTGGAGCGTCTCTGATCGTCGGCTGTGGCGTCGGGGGAGAGCTGGTCCCAGCAGCAGTCAGGTGTCCCAGCAGTCAGGTGTCCCAGCAGTCAGGTGTCCCGGTGTCCCAGCAGTCAAGTGTCCCGGTGTCCCAGCAGTCAGGTGTCCCAGCAGTCAGGTGTCTGTCCCAGCAGTCAGGTGTCTGTCCCAGCAGTCAGGTGTCCCAGCAGTCAGGTGTCTGTCCCAGCAGTCAGGTGTCTGTCCCAGCAGTCAGGTGTCCCAGCAGTCAGTCAGGTGTCCCAGCAGTCAGTCAGGTGTCCCAGCAGTCAGTCAGGTGTCCCAGCAGTCAGGTGTCCCAGCAGTCAGTCAGGTGTCCCAGCAGTCAGTCAGGTGTCCCAGCAGCAGTCAGGTGTCCCAGCAGTCAGTCAGGTGTCCCAGCAGTCAGTCAGGTGTCCCAGCAGTCAGGTGTCCCAGCAGTCAGTCAGGTGTCCCAGCAGTCAGGTGTCCCAGCAGTCAGGTGTCCCAGCAGTCAGGTGTCCCAGCAGTCAGGTGTCCCAGCAGTCAGTCAGGTGTCCCAGCAGTCAGGTGTCCCAGCAGTCAGGTGTCCCAGCAGTCAGGTGTGTAGTTGTTGCTGAGGACACACCCGTGTTGGGAACAAAGCCTCGCAGCGCCGACATCTTTGTGTGCCTACTGAGTCTCCGAACCACAAACTCTTCATGATACTCGCAGGGACAAACTCAGATGCTCCACATCAGCAGTGAGCTCAGCTTGGCGGTGAGACACCCGAAGGCAGCAAGACGGCTCCACAATTTACCAACTGTCAAAGCTATTTTTCAATCCCCAGAGTTTTGCATTAAAACTGGGCAGCGGAGGGATCCTGATGTTCAGGGACGATCCTAATACAGATGAAAGTTTACTTTTTCAGTGATGCTGCAGAAAACTTTGCAGCAACATTAAAAACTCCATTAGTTTGTCTTCTATAAATTCTGTAATATCCTCTCATTATCTTTAAGGTGGAAAATCCAAGCATGCCTAACGATGAAGGCATAACTCCTCTTCATAATGCTGTCTGCGCTGGCCATCACCACATCGTGAAGTTCCTGCTGGACTTTGGCGTGAACGTGAACGCGGCGGACAGTGATGGATGGTCAGTATCTTCTATCAGTCATTTAATCGTGTGTTGTGTGGACTAATGACCGATCAGCGTCTGCGGAGGACTCGAGGGCATTTGGGAGACGAGCAGAGTGGAGCAGAGATGCTGGCGTGCTGAGGGAACAATGACAAAGATAATTGCATTTCGAAGTCAATTTTGACTCGGCTGCCTAAGCGGCCTTACAGGGAGGAGATTACCAAGTCTAATGAGGATCCTCATTTAAAAGTCACCTGATTTAATTACCAATTCATTGGACTGAATTTATGTTTAGTTAATGTCATCCTGTGTCTTGATGACATTGATTGTCTGGAGTCTATTGGATTTCCGTAGTATCCAACATCTCTTTCCTTTGGTGTATTTAAAGTTCTCCTTGATGTTCATGCTGTCCCGCCTCCGTCCTCCCAGGACTCCTCTGCACTGTGCAGCTTCATGTAACAGCGTCCACCTGTGTAAGATGCTGGTCGAGTCAGGGGCGGCCATCTTCGCCACGACGATTAGTGATGTCGAAACAGCAGCTGACAAGTGTGAGGAGATGGAGGAGGGCTACACCCAGTGTTCCCAGTTCCTCTACGGTAGGTGGATGCAGACAGACGGATGACAGGCTGGAACCCAGCAGGCCTCAATTACACAGAAGAGACGTTCTGTGACAGTCAGTATTCTTGTTTTCTCGCAGGTGTACAGGAGAAGTTGGGCGTGATGAACAAAGGTTTGGTCTCCACCCTCTGGGAATACACAGCCCAGCAGGCCGACGAGCTGTCCTTCAACGAGGGCGACGCGCTCACCGTGCTGCGGCGCCGCGACGACACCGAGACCGAGTGGTGGTGGGCGCGACTCAACGACCGCGAGGGATACGTACCCAGGAACCTGCTGGGGGTGAGATTCACACCGCACAGAGAAAGAGTGCAGACTAACTGACGCGCTGACAGATTTACGAGATGCTCAGCACGAGTTCAACTTGGGGCCACAAATGTATGAACATATTTCATTGATTTCCTGGGATTTGTGTGTCCTCCTCTTCATCGTGGTTATTTTTGACACATCACAGTGTGTTGGTGTGTGACAGAAATAGCATCATCGTTTGTAGACGCTCCATGAAGCTCCGAACTTCTTTAAATAGCTGAACTATATTTAAAGTCCCCTTTCCCTGGATATTTGTGAGGATGTGTGTGTCACCAATGCTTCCTTTGGATTTGATGAATTAAAGTGATTTAGCAGAGGGAACAGCTTCTTCACGATGGTGAGGTGCCTTAAGAACAACTTTAACATGATGTTGTGACATTGTCGTCTCCTCGTCTCTCTTGCTCTCTCCTCAGCTGTATCCAAGGATCAAACCTAGACAACGCTCACTGGCATGAAGCCCAGATCAGAAGCCGCGTGCACGCTTGCAGAGGGCGCATGCAGCCAGCGGAGTGGAGCAGCAGCATGTGGGCGGACACATTGGCCGAAGAAGGATGAACAATGGGATTGAAATAGTCAGCAAGCAGGAGCAGAGAGGGATGCTGAGTGAGGGAAGAAAGAACGAAACAAAGATGAACTTCACACTTTTGATAAAGCAACACTTTTTGGTTTGGGTGTACTGCTTGAACCACAGAGCCAAATATATTCTCACTTATTGATGCAGAGTTAAAGAAAATTGTCTTTTTCTGAGCAACAGGGGTTCAACATCTTATCAAGTTCAGCTGCATGACGGACGCTGAATAAAAAAATATAGTGTGGCGTTGCTGCCACATGGATGCAGCTTCAAGCTCCACCGCAGTTCAACCAGCTCAGAGCATTAAAATAACCTGCAAGTCTCAATCTAGTATACATCCAGATATTCTTGACTTTTGAACGTCGCTTTACTTTTGGATGGTGTTAATCTCTTAAAAGTCACCCAGATGTATCTCCATAATCCTAAACTCATGAACTGCATAGTGAAAATATGTAATCTTCCTCGATGAGCTGAGTGTGTTGTCTGGAGACGATCTTTCACACTGCAAGGTGAAGATCCGATCAGGTGAAAGTTGGTACGGGATGTGGAATGTGAAGATGGAGAGAGTGAAGAAGAGGGGACAGACATTGTAGGTGTGAACGTGATAAAGAAAGTCAGGCTTCGTTGGAGTGTTGGTTGTCAATTCAGCAGCTAATGTTCAGTAACTAAACCAAGAATAATGCCGAGGTCGACATGATCAAGCACCACATGCTCAGTATACAGTACGATATGGAATTAAAGTGATATCAGAAGAACGTTTTACTCACTTCTGAAACATCTGTGGACCATTACAGATGTCCCCACCTTTCATTATTCTGTGTCTGTGTGGACTCGGCATTGGTGCATCTGCTCGATTGTAGAACTGCTGGTGAGTCAGGAGAAATGAAGGAAAACAAGAATGTGGCTTGAATGTTATTGTGAAATAGAAATGGATTTATGAAAGTATCTAAAGTGGGTTTGGAGATGCAGAACGAGAGGAAACTGAATAATATTACTTTGTATTGAATAAAACCTCTGCTTGCCCATTTGCATAAAAAGTGCAGAGCAATATCTAGTTCACACAGCTGCTCATGCTGCGAGCGGCGCTGCTACAGCCTCCGAAGACTGATCGTACGGTTATGGACAGAGTTTTCTCACACTTAATAACTGCAAGTTCATAAGAAACCATTTCTAACAAAGTTGAATGTACCACATGAAAACTGATGTGGCTCGCAGTTACAAGAAGATTCTGTGTTCAGGGTTGAAGATATAAATACAAACACTCTCTATGAGCGAACCGTGAAAAGGTGCTAAACAAGCCCAGAATGAGTGAATGAATTAAAGTGTAGAAACAACTTCTCACATTTACATAATGATATTAGTGGTAAGATATGTACTATTCCATTGATTTTCTATTATTTTTATTGTTATTACTATAAATGGGACACATAGTCACTGCTGCCACCTGGTGGCCATGAAGGTTTTGACACTGAACGGAGTCAAATCCTTGTAACACATGTGTATACTATGTAGCAATAAGTGTGAAGTTTGATGTGAGCGCTGCATTGTACTGAGGAGGGTGTATCATCACTTTGTGTATATGCAACCTGTAATATACAGCTCATGTACAATAATAATAAAAAAATCATAAATCTGACATGGAATCAAGTCTGTCACTTGTATCTTTGCAAAAGGAGAACTGGCTTTTAACAGACGACCTCCAGTAATGTAATATAGATTATAAGCAATGAAAAAATATTTGGCAGCAAACACATGATTCAATATATCAAACGATACTGTACAAAGAAATCACAATGATAATGACACACAGCTGAGACAGCTGGTGGACTCCACTGGTAATAAAACTAGTCCACACACTACAAACACACACACACACAGGCACACACACACACACACACACACACACACACAGATTTATGCTTTCGTAATAAACTGTGGACTTTAGAGGGGAAGGTTATTGAAGTCTGCGCAGAAGGAAAAAACTCTTCACTCGTAAGTTTCTTCCACAACATTGTCGCTCTGTACATTTACTGGCTTTGAATGAATTTCTGAATTTCAGTTTTGTCTGACGAAGAGCTAAAAGATGCAGAGTTGTTGACTAACTGTAATTACAGGTATCTCGATTTGCTTCCACACATGAAAAAATATGCTTTCAAAAGATGATTACAGATGAACAAATGGATCAGTCAAGCAGAGTTGCATGTCCCAGGACATCCAGCAGTGGGTAACCTGGTCCTTACAAAGGTGACTGGGAAACAATGAAATTAAAGAGTTAATAATACTACTGTCTACAGTGGAGCAGGACGAATTCAGATCCTTCACTGAAGTAAAAGTACTCTAATACAAGTTAAACCCCTGCACTGACAATTTTATTAGTATAAACATAATCAGGAATATCGACTAAAAGTTTTCAAAGGTTGCCAATAAATTGTCTGTCAATCAACTAATTCATTAATCAACTCTTCATTTGAGTTGCACCTACATAACATTATGTTAGGTACAAGTACCTCCAATGTGTATGTCACCTGAATAGATGTATTAACACTTTTACTCCCACTGAGTGTCTCGCCAAGTATTCCTGCTATCTCTTTAAGGGAATTGAGTGCATCTTTATTTTGAAGGATAAACCGGAAACGGCATTGTTTCCCTCGCGAGCTCTTCTGCGTCATCGTTATGCTACATCATGTAGCATCATAGCATAACAATTGGAAATATGATACATTTTGCATCCAATCATCGAATGATTGTTTAATACTTTGAGCCAACGAGATAGCTTGTCCAAACGTAAGTCAACAGGAATACCTTTAAATGTGGAGTTGGATAGTAAAAACCTGCAGTTTAACGTTAGTTAGTTTAATAATAATAAAGTTAACACGTCAGAGAGTTTGTTTTACTTCGGTTACGTCATGTCACGTCGTGAAGAAGACAGCTCGAAGTAAAGTTAACAGTTTGCAGAATACAGTCCAGGTTTCTTTGGAGACTTGTGGGGAAACGTCAATAACAATACGTACAATTCTTTACATGTCAAATGTACACATTATTCAAAAAGGCTTAATTACCTAAATAATATAATGTTTGTGCAGGATATCAATTGTTTGTGTCTTTTTGATGAATGAAGGATTTTTCATTGTATGTTATACGTTTATTTATTGATGCCAGTGTCACTCTCCAGGTATATTTTACCATTTAAACATTATTTGCAGTTCGACAATTAAAAATTGTTTTATTCTTTATGATGATCTTTCAAATAAACTTTTGCCTGTAGAACATCTGCTGCAGCACCTTGTTGAAAATACTCATTACTACGTCTGCTGAAAGACAAACTGAAATCGTTGTAGCTGTCTAACTAATATTTATTCCTCAGTGGTGTTACATCATGGCGGAGCAGTTCCACATCAACACACCGCTCTTGGAGAGCATTGCGATGTCTAAACGGGTGGGAACCAGCGTGTATCTGAAGATGGAGAATTCACAGCCCTCCAGTTCCTTCAAGATCCGCGGCATCGGGCACCTCTGCCAGCAGGTAGGAACTGTGTCCACAGACTGGTTGATGTGTCACTTTCATTGAAGGTGAAACTCTGTCAGACTGTGGTGCAGATGTTAGGAGAACATTTAATAAGCCCCTTTCATGTCATTTCTCTCCTCTGCAGCTCGCCACACAGTCCAAAGGAGTTGTCTGCTCCTCAGGTGACATCTCTACGGTTACCTCACTGTGATATGCACAGTAAAATGCAGTAACAATAGCTTTCTGAGCAGAAATATAACACAATGTGTCCTTATTCTAGGTGGTAATGCAGGGATTGCAGCTGCTTATGTAGCCAGAAGAATGGGTGTCCCAGCCACCATCGTAGTTCCCTCCTCTTCTCCTCAGCTGGTCGTCCAGACACTCCATGATCAGGGCGCTACTGTCAAGATTATAGGCAAGGTAGTCTGCTATTAACCCCCGTCAACATATATGTCACTTCTGATCTGATCAGTACTGGTATTAACAACCAGTAAAATATTTTTAGAAAAGGAAGGAAATAAAATGTTTGTCAATAGGTTTGGGATGATGCTAATGCAGAAGCGCTCCGACTGGCAGAAACTGAAGGACTAACCTACGTCCCTCCGTTTGATCATCCCCTGCTATGGTAGGAAGTCACTCATTTATTCATCCACCACAGTTGATGTGCCCAGTTTCTGCAGTACTGTGATAAATAAAAGATGAACAGCTAAACTGGTGCAAAAGCTAAATTCCTTATATTCAAAGTACCTCACTTTGTACACAAACGCGCGGCTAGGCAGGGCCACGCCAGTATGATCACAGAGGCTGCAGTCTCTCTGGGTCCCAACGTGAAGCCTGGAGCAGTGCTGGTGTCTGTGGGTGGAGGAGGTCTCCTCTGTGGGGTCATCCAAGGCCTGAAGGACGTAGGCTGGACAGATGTACCAATCATCACCATGGAGACAGTAGGGGCCGACTGCTTCAATGCTGCAGTCAGGGCAGGGAGGCTGGTCACCTTGGATGACATCACCAGGTCAGACGTTAAAGGAGATTGTATCTGCTGTCACAAGGTGCTGTGACGTAGGGATTTATCCTAATGTTTCCCTCTATCTGTCCACAGTGAAGCAAAATGTCTTGGGGCAAAGACAGTTTGTAAACAAGCATTTGAATACAGCAAGTGCAGTGAGCTCACAATCATTTCTGAGGTGGTAACGGATCAGCAGGCTCTGCACGCTGTTGAAACATTCCTGGGTGAGTGTGTCTCCCCATGTGTGCAAAGACATTTGAAATAATCTAGTTAGTTTCCTTAAGAATAAGTACTCCAACAAACACGAGTGGCCTCGGCTATATGTTGTCTTTGCCTCCGTGTGATTCTGTAGACGAGGAGCGTGTGCTGGTTGAGATGGCGTGTGGAGCAGCACTGGCAGCCGTCTACAGTGGAGTTATATGCAGATTACAGAGTGAAGGTAATTTTTCTGAACTCATCGTTATCCTATTGGAAAGTCACCAGCATGTTTATGTAACGCTAATCCACCTCAATACTACTATCCTATAGATCCATCAAGTTCTTCCTCACATTCTCTGAAAAACTCCAAACATAGACAATTGGACAAACATCAAAAAACATTATGGAAGAAAGTCAAATCATTGAGGGAGGATGAATCTTGACTTATCAAATAAAGACACTGCTTTATGGCCGCCAGCAGCCACAGATGCTCCACAGATGCTGGATTATAAAAATTGAACTTTATGCTGTCAGTGGGAGGCAGGGCCAGTGAAGTAAGTACTTGTGAAGGTTGAACTGTTGCACTGCCTTTGAGACGGGACAAAAAGACAAGCAGTCTGTTTGCAGTTCATTGCAATTCTGTCTATGGAATTTTCCCATTTCAGATTATTATGCATTTACTCACTTAAAGCCTTTAATCAGATTCCCTGCGCACATGTTGCAGGAAATGTTTCAAGACGAGATGATTAGATGGTCTTCAAGATGTAAACCGTTGGAATCATTTTATGAAATCTCAAGAAATCTTCGCGGTATCTCCGTCCTAAAGAAGTGAAACAGTAATCTATGACAGCAGGTCCTCATGTGTGTGACTCTTCTTCTAGGTCGTCTGCCGACTCTCCTGGGCCCCCTGCTGGTGATAGTGTGCGGTGGCAACAGCATCAACATGGAGCAACTATCCAACCTAAAACACAAACTGCAGAATTAAACTTCTATAGATGTGCACACAAATGTGTGTGTGTGTTTGTGACTGTGGATGCATTGCAATGATGTGTGTCAGTGTTAAAAACATCATTGCAATAGTTCTGTGGCATACACACAATAAAATCTATGGATTCCAGAAATGAGTCGTCCTTTACAGAAACAAACATCTTATTTGAAATGTTCTCACAATAGTAATTTGGAAGTGAGAGCAACATACATGTAACATACAAAGAATGCATAAAGAGAAGTATCTGAAAGCTCAAATGAATCTCAACAGTTAATTCAAATGTCATTAGATGTGAATGTTTCAACGGTGAACTACTGAAAAAAATATATTGTGTAGTTTCCTAGGAAGAGCTCACTAACCAGGTTTCCCCACACGGTGGTGTCACAGGCCACCGTTCTGGTTCTCCTGACCTCCGCCGAGGGCTGCAACACATTATCCTTTGCTGCTGACAGAGAGTCGATGGTGATAGATTAAATGGAACAGAATTTAATGCTACACTGGCAGTCTGAGTTGTTTGTCCCGACATGTCTTATTGGAGGAAACTACAGCTCATATATTTTTGCACAACAGACTCTCTTGGTGTTCTCGTGGTTACATGTGCAGAGTGAGAGCAGACTTTTACTTTTGGATTGTTGCAAGATGTGAGATTAACTTAAGTAGTGTGCTCAATTTGTGTTGTGTGTAGGAAGCCGTCACCATGGAAACAGCTCTTGACTGTTCTGTCTGCGTCCGTGGAGAGAGTTACTTTGAACAACTTGATGGTGTTTGTCTTCTTCACTCAGACATCTGTATTAGATACCAGCTTGTTCCGGTTTCATGCTTATATAATAATCCCAAGTTCTTCATCTCCACCTCGTAGGGTACCTGAAACGACTTAACCACCAATATAATGTAATCTGGATGATATTTTGATGCAGGCTGTGACATTTACAGTTAACTATGTTGGAATCAGACCAGCTTGCAATATATAAACTGGAACCGTCGCTCGGGTGTTGAGCAGTTCTCATCTCAGTGACCGGCTCATCTGTCTGGTAACTAATCGGTAACAAGCAAGACTGTCGGCCAACGTTGTGTCTGGCTGTCTCTCCATGAAGAATCCCGGCTGGCAGGTGTTGGATTGGACAGATTTCATTGAACGTTCCCACACACTCAATCAAACAGAAATCCTTCCTGGCATCATCCCCGATGCTTCATCATGCTGCTGTGAACCTCAGTGGCGACGGCCACGCTGGAGGTTCAGTCTGATGTGTTTTTTTTCGATTTATGCAAAACAGACGTCGAAGGATAAACTTGCAGAAAACTTTACAGCAGTAACACACCTCTGTGTTTCCTCAGTGTCGGATGAGTCATTCGGCTCCGTGGTGTTTGCCTCGGATAGCACAGTTGATATTCAAGGCCAGTGCTTGGAGAGGTAACACTTTACAACAAGGTGCACACAGCAGATCACCTCACCATGATTCATAGGATCTTACTGTGGAGATAAACATGAATTAAGGACTAAATACTCAGTATCACCTGACACTTTACTTGAGGATACACAAACAGTAGCTAATGAATAGTGACGTGTTGAGTGCCTGTTAGTAGCTGGTTCATCGTTATAAGGATCCTTTCACAGAGAAGAATTAATGAATCATTACCTAATAATTCATTAATATAGAATACTCAGGATCTACTACAGTATCTAGTCCTCTATTCAGATATGTGGGAAGAACATGTTAATGACTCATTAATAATCAGTTTGTTCTACTCTCTACTTAGTAGAGTTCTACTCATCCAACCATGTCAAGTTCCAAAGACAACGTGTAGCAACAGTGACAGATGAGTGGCTGAATTTTATATTAAAATGTGTTTTCTGGGTAAAGAAAACCGCCTTGTGTATGCTGTCGCCTCTGTTTGATACCTACAACATGTTACGACCATTAAGACTATTCTAAGTCTCTTGTTGCTGAGCAAAACACATCCTGAAATTATGATATAAGTGTGTCTGTTCCGGTTATGAAATCCCTCTCAGTCAGTCACAGTGCGTGGTTGAGATTCACCGAACCTCCCAGCAGCACCACAACGCTGATTGAAGTGTGGACTGATTGAAGTGTGTAATTCCAAGCAGCACAGGTTGTGTTAACACTGCAGGGTCGTACTTGTGGACATGATTGTATTATAAATGCTCTCTCGTGTCTCAGTATGAAGCCTCGCTGTCCACAGGAAGGACAGGAGAGCACTGACTGGGTATCCTCGTGTGATACGAGCCGATTGGTTGTGGGGACCTGAGAGCTGCGCTGATGAGACCTGACCGGCTCTTTCCTCATGATTGTAGTGAGTTGATGAGCCGTGCATCCTCATCTGTTCTCCTCATGCTCAGAGGACACGCAGCTGAGCTCCTTCCTCCGGTGAGTCTGATTTGTGCAGCAGACAGGATGAGGAGCTAATGGACGTGTCAGCCCATTTCTATGACAACAGGAAGGAGCAGCTTTGATGAGTCCAGCAGAGGGCATTGGAGCAGAGCTGCGGCTAAAAATAGAACCCAATAAACAACACTGAATTGTAGAGAGTGTAGGAAACGGAGTGTTTACGTGTCGACATGCGTGTCTGAGCTCACATCTGTTTGACAGCTCTCTCCTTCATGTGCTGTATTGTAAATATGTTGTGATATTCTTAAATTTCCTTCAAAAACTGGCCGTTATAATTGTTCTGAAATCGCTTTTTGCCAACACTCAACGAATTTCTACACAATACTCCCAAATTAGAAGACGAGCTACTACTGCTTGAACATTGCTTCTGGGTAAGAGAAACAACATGATCGCTCTGAAGAAATACATCAAATATATCAGATGTATCAGAATTGAAATGTGTTTGTGCTTCTGCAAACTGTCTTCGCGCTTCAAGTGGGAGATCAGTTTCAATTTGTGCATTATGGAGGACATGATAAGGACATTAATGACAATGTACTGTGAAGGTCAAAAGGTCAAGCCTGCTGGACCATCGAATCCATCACTTCAAATCACTGCGGCTGTGATAGGATGAACAGACGATGTTCTGATCATCAATAGAGACGTTTTTACCGTCAAATCACAGAAACATTTTCGGAAGCACTTCTTCACAGTTTGAAGCCTGTCAGTGTGTAAACAGCAGATTAGTTTGTCTTCATGTGGTGTCGGAACACTGGAGGACACTGATTATCTTCATTGGGCTATGAGATATTACCAAGTGTTAAACTCTTACGTCTCTATTCGATTACAAACTTCGAAGTTGCTATTTAAACTTCATGTCATGAGCATGTTTCATGTTTCCAGGACGTACTTGTGTCTCTAAGGAGGAAGACTGCTACTGTACTTTATGTATTCATGACAAAATGATCACAGCGTTGAAGAATCAATAGATTCTGAAAATGAAGCTTAATTTATTCTGTTGTGACAACTTGTAATCTGGAATACTTCATGCATGTATGACGGTGTGTGTTACCCAAACTAAGAGTGACATTTGTGGATGTACAACAGCATAAAGATCCTTAATGATCCTGACAACCGTCGCCTTGGTGTTCTTCTTTACGCACGGCACTGCTGGAAATAATGATGTGATGGAGAACCGCCCAGTGAGCACGGAACAGATATTCTCATTACTGATCACGGATGAATATTTAATTCCAGGGAAGCAGTTGATCCACGACCTTTGAGACTCACAGTGCAGAGATACTAATCACTGGTGTGCTGTGAAATGTGCAAATAACTTACATACACAACTTATGTGCAATAACTATGTGCAATTCTGCAAAGCGTACTTACTTACTTGTTCATTTTACTTATTACTTGTTGTAATTTGTTGTAACAGCAAAGTGGATAGTGAACACAATAAAGATCATTTATAAAAAATAACAACAATGAATGAGTCCACATGTCTGGATGAATCATCAGAAATAAGAACTAATCAGTAAGTGATAGAATCAATAAGCTACATAGAAGCTGCAGTGTTGCAGAGGTAAGTGATGTCACATGTTAAGTATTGTACATAGAGGTATTACACCTTGTACAGTACACACAGTATTGCAGTAAATATTAAGAGCAGTGATGTTACATGTAGTGAAGAAGTTAAGTATTGATCATGAAGGTATTGAACCTTGTACAGTACACACAGTACTGCAGTAAATATTAAGAGCAGTGATGTTACATGTAGTGAAGTTAAGTATTGATCATAGAGGTATTGAACCTTGTACAGTACACACAGTATTGTATCTTAGGTTACCTAGGTAACCTATATTTTACCATATAAAACAGTCCACGTGCTTTAATTAACTTGTGGTTCAGCTGTGTCTTATTTCAAGGCTGTAAGTATTCAGCATATTATAAAATACATTATCATATATTATAAAAACAGCTTCCTACAGATCAGTTCAGTCTTGTCTCCAGCATGTGTGGCGTGTTTCCTCTGAGTTTATGAATTATGGATCAGATGTCTGCCTCCTCCTCCTCCTCCTCCTCCTCGGTGTCTGCCGGACTGTACCACCCCGCGGCTCCCCCGTGCCTCCTCTCCTGGTGGGCCGCTCCCCCTTCTGCTCCGCCCGCCTTGGTTGAAGCCAAACCAGAACATCATGGCGATTGATGGTAAGTAGGCCAATAACGTCTCTCCTCTCCCGGTAATTAACTTCACCTGGAGATGATCCGTGTCGTGGTGTGAATGTGCTGATAGTGTTTATAGATCGGAGCTCCGGCCGATCGATGGGAGTTGATCTGGTATCTCCAGCGGGTTTCATGTGTTGTGATGTCGGAGCGACAGTTTGCTCAGTTTGTTGGTGCTGAACGGACAGTTCCGCTGGGGGAATCGAACAGTGTCTCTGTCGGTTGTCTGTGTGTGTGTGTGTCTCTGTGTGAGTGAGTGTGTGTGTGTGTGTGTGTGTGTTTGTGTTGTTACTTTCCAACTTGCGAACTGACAGCGGAGCTTTGATCCAGTCGGTCCGACCGGGCAGTGAAATGACCAAACATTCATGTTTTAATATTAAAGGTGTCATCGTGTTTTATCTCGGCTGTGGGTTCTGTCTTGCGTAACTTTGCAGGTTTTAAGCAGCTTTGGTGCTCGAATATGAAAACCTGCAGCAGGAGTGTGAATTATTGTAAATGTCAGTGAAAAGATCACATCAGCTTAAAGATAAATGAGCTGGAGTTTAATAATGCAGAGTGGAACCTTTGAAACAGGATGGAAAGCTGCATGATAAATCATTCAAATATACAGATTTACAGTTTAATCACTCAGTACTTCAGGTATTCAGTGGTATTCCGGTGTATTCCTCGTTGCCTTTGTATCTCCTATCACAACTTTTTCTTTCTTGATTCTTTTCCAAAGTTCACCTTGTTTGTTCTTTAAATGTTCAACCTGCCTGATGTGACAGTCATCCGTTTTTACAAACGTGATTATTTTTAGGATCAGCCAATAATAGCCGGCGCAAAAACAAAGACTTCATCTGTTTGTACGAGGATAAAAATACTGACACAAAAAGAAACGAGGCCGGCAGTGTTCACAGGGAATCAAGAACTCAGCAGGTCTGATCAGTTTCAATTTATTATTCTCACTTGGCATCAAAACTCAAATTCACACACACGTTCTACCTTGTTACCGTTCAACAGGCAGCCGGACCCACTGATTTATACCCTTCATTGGTTAACTAAGTGTGTTTCCTGAAAAGCATTGATCAGATATTGATCAGATATTGGTATTTCACTGCTGCTACTTGGCTGTGCTGAGATTCATATAGCAGCTGTGGGGGCCGGGGAGGGGGAGGGGGGGTCACCAGGGGAGGGTGGGCACCACCAGGGGAGGGTGGGCGCCACCAGGGTAGGGTGGGCGCCACCAGGGGAGGGTGGGCGCCACCAGCGGGGGGCCGTGATTCTGTCTCCACATGTGATCTGTGAGGTCGGACTAACATTACGAGGTGCAACAAAAAAAGGGGAGAAGTTGTTCCTTCCTGACGTTTCGAAGTGAATAAATGAAGTCTGCTGCTTCAGTGAGTCACAAGTTCATTCTCCAACATGTTATTAATGTCCGTCTCCTTAAAGTTCACAGGATGCTAAAGCTTGTATATAAAAACGTGTCTCTTGGTCTGATTCACTTCATTTCATATTACTGAAGGTGTTTCAAACCTTTTTCAAGTCTGTTGTTTATTCTGCTAATTCAGTTCATCTCTGAATCATCATCGTTAAACCAGCATTATGAAAGCAGGCCACTTTAAATACCAAATATATCAGAGCTCCTTCTACTGATGTCATCAGCCTGCTCTGTGTGGGTGACTGAGTGACTTATGTAGTTTTAAAAAAAGAAGCTTTGTAACATAATTTACTGTTATTAAAATTGGTAAATGCTAATGGAAAACCAGCGGTGTGTTCAGGGACTCAAAAAAAAAGCATGAAAAATGTGCAAAAAGGTGGATTTTCTTTGACAGATGTTGAGGCCGGTGGATGGCGTGTGGTGGATGGCGTGTGGTTAACGCACCGCTGCTGCAGCAGCTCCTGTGACCAGCTGCAGACGGATCCAACGGTCGGCCCGAATGGATTTCACATATCCTGGTTAAGCCCGGTTTTCTGGCGGGCGGATCGAAAAACAGCCCAGCTCACACGCTCCGAATGTGTGTGGTGTGTAGGAAGCCTTGTCGAGTCCTGAGCTGGTGCCAAGTGGAGAGTAGGCAGCCGGGAGGTGTTGAGCCGTGGTGATGTGATGTGTTAAAATTACAGCTACAGACGAGGTCTTAATGCCGACATTTTCACGGGCTGGATGTTCCTGGACGTCTTCACCCGGCGGTCGTGGGTCACTGGATCTAAGAGCTGCACGTCTGCTCATGGTCTCCCTCTTTACCTTGGTGTAAAAACCACGGAGGAACTGATTTAGGATGAGTGTTATAATTCAGGGTCCCTGTTGTGTGAGGGACATATGAAGCGAATTGATCAGGAAGGACAAGCAGCTTGTATCTCATGAGAGGATTCACAAGCTGCTCTTGTACAAAGATCCTTTCTCTTTGTGGACTCTGTTAACTGTCTGTGTTGTTTGTTAATGTTCCTCAGTAGATTAAACCAACAACCTTCCCTCTCAGAGCCCCGGAGGTTCCGACAGTATGAGCCTGAACACTGGATGTAAACACAAACACCAGCCTCCTTCCTCCTAACGTCAGTTTGTTGACCCTCTATCAACAATAAAATATGGTGATTGAATGTTTGATTTCAGGACCGGTTGTCCTGGTCCGGGATCAGTTCCTGAGGCCTCTGGTTGTCCCATGTTGGGGGAGCTGGTAGATCCATCCACAGGCTCAGATCTTTGTTTCCGTCTCAGAGTGAGCAGGGTGACACACCAACGCTCGGTGACACTGATTCATTTCTTCAAGCCCCTAAATCCTCATCACGCCTCGGTTGCAGTTTCATCTCATACTTCACCATATTTGTGAAACTAACTGGGCACGCATGTGTTTTTCCGTTCTAAAAATAAATTGCACTACTTCGAGTGTTTCCTCTGCCCCGGGCGATGCATGGTGCTCATAATATGGAGCAAAGGCTTCTGGGACTTCACACAGCTCTCACTCTCCTTTCCAAACCCAGTGCGACCGTACGAGCTGTGCAGACGCCGTCTGAGGATATACGACCTTACATCTGACTTGCTGTGTAGGCTGGCTAATCTTTGACGCACTCTATCCTCCGCTGGCTAATTGGCTTAGCGAGAGCTGCTTCTGAAGTGACTCTCGCGCTTATTAGTACGACAACACAAATACATTTAATGAGCAGCCTGAACCACAAACTGCCTCTGCCAGTTTCAGGTTGGCTGATTTAAACATAATGGCTGTCAAACACATTAAAACTAGTTGTTGTTGTTACCAATAAAAGTGAGGACCACTGGATATTTAGTTTAATTTCACTAAGACAGAGAAACAATTCCTGTATACAATATATTGTTTTGATTCTCGCTCATTAGTCGAGCGTCCAGATGATGCAGGCAGAGTTTCTTTGCAAAAAAAAAAAGAAAAATCTGTTGCAAAACACTGACAAACAAATACAAAACGCTTCTTCAAATGCTGCTGGTGTTGCTAATATCATATAGATGTAGAAGTGGACGGTTTGATCAAACTGTTGCTGCAACAACGTTGTTAGTTTATATTTCAGTGTTTCTTTCCCCCTCTGCAGTCCATCCGTATTAAAGGTGTTGTGGTTGCAGCGCAGTGATGTTTGTTGTGTGTGATCAGGTTGGAATGTTTCAGGCTCTTGAAACATTCTTGTTGTAATATCGCAGACGTTTAGTTTTGAGTTGCTGCAATTCAAGTTGTGTGTTTCTGAGTGTGTAGTGTCACCCGTCTCTGCCCCACGAGCCCCGTCCATACATGAACTTCAAACCTGAACTCATCTGGACTTTAGAGGCGATAAGATGTTTGTGAGATTGGACATTAAACTGACTTGAACCTGCTTTAAAGTCTGTTTTATGTCTGGTTGACCGCCTGTGTGAGTAGAGCTGGTTATTGTCTGGAGGATTCACGACAGAGTGGGTGAAACATCTTAACTGTTCAACGAGCATGAAGCCGAAAGAAACAAAACATCTGAGGGCGAAGAAGAAAAATCATTTACAAAGCAACGAAAAACATAGTTCATCACAGTTTCATGCAACATGTACAACCTGGATGGGAAACTCCAAATAATGTCCCGACCCTCCAGACTGACGGTCCATTAACTTGTGAGTAGGAGATCATTACAGGTGGGGGCCTCATCCAAGGTCATCTTAAGCCACCTGCTTAAAGTTCTGTGACTTTGATGCACCACAAGTTGGAGGTTCGGCTGCAGCAGCTTCTCTCCACTGACCCCGAAACATTCAACTATCTCTGTCAGGTCAATTTCCCCAGAACTTTCTCCGCAGCCTGATTCCGCGGGGCAGCTAGAGGAGACGAAGAAACTGGGACAGACCCTGAAAGGATGCCAGAAGTACACAGGAGGGAAGAAGAAGCCACAGTCTTCACCTTGATTTAGTTTACTTAACAAAAGAGAGCGACTCCCTGGAGAGGTGGAACAACCTGCACACGTTCAGCACAACCGCTGCTTCCTATCGATTCCTATCAGACTTCAGAGGAGCTCATGTCAACCTCTCCATGTAGAGAAGAGATGTGATGAAGCAGTTCAGAGGAGTCACAGAACATTACACACCACGGTGTCCGCGGCAGAGGCGGGTCAGGTTCAGGTTCCAGTTCAGAGACGTGTTACTTCTGGTGATGTTTCTTTATCTCCACCGGTGGGATCGATGAACAATGTTCAATCATGTGATTCTTATTGTTTCAGCAGATGTGGGTTTGGTCTGTTTCTGCATCTTATTTTGAAACATCAATGTTTTATTTTTGCTCGAGAAGCCTCAGTGAGAGTCGGCTCGATGCTGCAGGTTATAATTATGATGCTGTTTGATATCGATACAATATAATACAGATGTATTTTAATCCTATAAAAGATGGGTTAGAAACAAAAAGATAGTTTCTTATTGTCCCATTAAATGATGCTTTTGATTGAGTAACATCAGCTGATTAGACTCTGAAAGAAGTTCCAACTAATTAGTTAAACGATGCCGTCTGTTGGTTGTTGTTTGTTTAACGGTCTAATTAGCATCACTGTATTTCTGTCAGACAATCACGTTTAAATGTTTATTGAAGTAGCAGAACACGGTTACAGTTTGGTGTCGAGGCTCCGACCTCATCGCTCCCCTATTGGAGCCTGCAGGTGGATGCTGGGTGGATGCTGGGTGGATGCTGGGTGGATGCTGGGTGGATGCTGGGTGGATGCTGGGTGGATGCTGGGTGGATGCTGGGTGGATGCTGGGTGGATGCTGGGTGGATGCTGGGTGGATGCTGGGTGGATGCTGGGTGGATGCTGGGTGGATGCTGGGTGGATGCTGGGTGGATGCTGGGTGGATGCTGGGTGGAGGTGGGTGGATGCTGGGTGGATGGGGAGGGGGGGGGGGGGGGGGGGGGGGGGGGGGGGGTGGGGGGGGGGGGGGGGGGGGGGGGGGGGGGGGGGGGGGGGGGGGGGGGTTGGGGGGGGGGGGGGGTGGGGGTGGGGGTGGGGGGGGGGGGGGGGTCTCACGGAGGCTTCTCCCGGGGG
>CAAKHC010007795.1:0-24899 GCA_901007825.1 Macroramphosus scolopax | reverse complement strand
GCATAGTGGGCCAATGACACAGCTCTCATTGCTGTTATCTGTTTATGTATTTTCTACCATGCCCTTTGTTAATAGCATGTTAGGCCACCGGTGTTTCTCCAAGTGTCGCAGATTGCCTGTTCTTCACTTCTTTCATAACATCCAACATCACATGGCTGTTGAAGACCCGGCAGGGTAAAACGACAAGGGTCTCCTGAGATATGTGCAATGGCAGGTAGAAGAAATGTGTTTTTCCTCTGCAGGATTAGAGGACTGTGTATTAGCTGTGGATAAGCAAACACGTACACAGATGTTCGCATGTGACGACTGACTCCAACGATGTTGCGTCTTCAAGGTGATTGAATGATAGAATTAGTCATTGCAGATTTTCCTCAAGAGTGCCACAAAATGCCAGATCACTGCTTGTTTGAAGTAAATCGATCAATCATTGTGATTAGTCTCAGCTAAAGCCTGAGGAACAGAGGTGTCCTTCTCACTGGATTCCTGTCTTCTACCTTTCAAATTGTATTTGTCAGCCTCGTTTCGTGTGGAGAATATCTGCACACCGACTGGCCGCGTCCTGTGTTTCGCTGCTATACTTCAAGGATGAAGTCATTTGTTTTGGATTAAATGCCGTTTCAATAATATTTTTTCTCTCTCTCAGTATTTGTCTGTCTTACCCTCTTTTCTCTGTTTGCGCCAGAGTGTTTGTCTGTGTTATATCTCTGACTCATGTAATTGCACAAGCTAGTGTAATACCACCCATTTTCTCTATCACAAAACCACACAAAGAAAGCATTGATTCCATTTCGTGTGTGTTCAACCCTCTAAACAACTCAGGACTCCAGTGTGTTCAATACTTGACGATTACTGCTCTGCTCTGATGGAGAGAGGAAATAAAACATCTGAATCTGCATTTTTGGGAAAAAAAATTGTTTGTTTGTCTGCTGAATACGGGATGGTTGATATCTAATTTGTGTGTTTGTGTGAAAGAGGATCAGCTCAGCGGAGGGGAAGAAAAACAAGATAACTATAAGAGTTCAAAACGTTTGAATGCATTTGAAACATGAATTATTTACCCATCATGCCGTGTTTCTTCCTCATCTCAACGATCACGTACATTAATGTCACACGTGAATAAACCTCTGTCTGCAAGACAACAGTATTCTCTCATCTTCCTTTCATTTCTTTTTCCCCTTTTTTTTCCCATCACTGTGGTTACCAAAACAAATCTGGAAAAGGTTACTATGTGTGTGTGTGTGTGCGATAATGGATGCGATGGAACAGAAAGGGACCTTCAACCGAGATGCAAGAGATATTTCATGTAAGCCGCTAAAACGTCTCCGTCTGCCTAATGAAGTTCTCGCAGTTCAAAGGTCATAACACCGAAAGGAAACATAGGAAATGAGTAAAATAACGAGGATATTAGCTGCAGCCATTAGCCTGTAATTTGTAACGAATGCAAATCAAGAGAGCTCATTCTGAGCCATTAGTTGGAGGTGTATCAGACCAAAAATACATCATTAAAGGTCCAGCCAGAGATTATCTCTAATAACAAAATGAATGTGTCGTCGTCAAAAGGTAGAAAGAAATGATGCAATCACATGCGGTTTATCTTCAGTCACACTGTTATTATTTGCTCTCTTTCGCAATATGTTTTCAGGAAACAGCAGGCTAGAGCTTTGTACTGGGGAAAATACACCATTTGATTAGAAGCATCTCATGTAAAGTCAAATGTGGTCATATTATGTGCCTGCTGAATCTGTAAATAGGAAACTGTCTGCTATGTTCAGCTTTGTTAGGAAACATGTGAATGTTGTGTTTACACTTTGCTCAGGTCATACTTCTTTAAGAACAAACTCTCATGAATAAAGCACTTAAAGCTTCCCCATCTGTCAGTTGCATCCAGTGTCGAGCTTCAGCTACAATAGTCGGTGTTTCCCAACACGTTCTCCTCCCTCGACATCAAATCGCAACGCGTTCTCACTCCCCGTACATTATGTTCACACAGGGCTTGGTGAGAATGTCAACGTTACCAGAAATCATTCATTTTCCATGTGAGGCAGCGTCTCTCAGCGGGGAGCAGCAGGATGGCAGTCGGCGGTGTGTCTTGACCGATGTGGGTGTCAATGTGATGACTTATGAAGGCAACCAGTATCGGGAAGTGGTCTGCTCTAGAGAACATCAGAGAACTCACCCATGTTAACACCATTCGTTCCTTAGCACAATGAAGGAAGGAGCAAGAAGGTTTTCTAATCATAAAGGATGTGACCTCTTTGTATGTGAGGCCTTGACAAACGTCTCTATTTGACAACCTGGGAGAACATAACAAATCATATGAGCATCTTCCCTTTGGATGTTTTTGAACCTGCTTGATGCACAAGCTGAAAGCAAAGAAACTTCCATGAAGTTGACCAGAGTTCAAAGATGTCTCAAACTTCATTGCAACATGAACACTGCACATGTTCAAGTGCACTGTGGCTGGAGGAGGTGAAGCTCTTTAATTCTCACATTTGATTGTCTATAGAAATACAGCTAAAATCCCAGCGGAAGCATGAAACCAATGATTACGCCCCAATGTATTTCTTTTCCATTTCCTTTCACCTGAACTGCTTTTCACATTTGTAATGAAAAGGTATGTTCCATTTTGTCCTGAGGAGTCTCCCCGCATCAGCCCGACAGATAACTTGAGCAGAAGAGAAATAACAGGCTATCATTAATTTCCTTTCTCCCGCAGCAGCTTTTTTTTTTGAATGGAGGCAAGCTTCCATCAGAAATCTCCTACGTCCTGTCTTTGAATGTTTTTGCAGATGGGTTTTTGCACAAGCCTCTGAGCTATGAATAGACCGAGTGTTTGTCATGACAACCAATTACCCATTACAAAAGCAGTGAGGCTAAGTAAGGCAATTAAGTGGTGAAACAAAATTGTGTGTTGCAGGATTTCTCCGTTTGTGTGTTTCTGTCCACATATGTACATGAAGACACAGCGACGTGTTCTTGTTTGGACTTAAACATTTGCTGGGAGGATTTTCATTTCTATACTTTGCTGATGTTTTAAAAGTACACTTGTCTGTCTTCTGCAATACATATTTGCTTCATGAAGCATTAAATCAAGTTGTGCTTTGTAGTCAATTTACAGCAAGAAGGCACTCTTAAGAAAATGGCTCATTATTTATTATACTCACTCTGCTGTAATGAAAGTATTTCAATTATTATTTTCAATCAATAATTAAAAGCTAATTTTTCAGTATAAAATACCAACAACATTAATTGTGAAGAGTTAATTTGCAAGATTAGATGAAAGACACTTAAACTGGATTAGTCGGATGAAAGAATAAACAAGAAAAAGTTAAAACTGTATTTATAATATGCTGCTATTGGATGGATAATTGTCTATCCTATTTAAGAATGGCTTATAAACGTTATTTTTTTTCGTATTTTCTATTCTTCTGAGCTCTTTCAGGGAGACCAGTGACGTTTGATCACAGAATTATTATTGACTGTTATTTTTCAGGAGACCAGCTTCATTTTGAATGTCAACTCTTGATATAACTGTGTCAGCTTGCTGCATAAGGCTGCGGTTCATTTATTAGGCTTCTTACAAGTTCCGGTATCTCACTCTTGCAGCCGAAACCTGTTGCGGGAGAGAGTGACATGACTGACAGTGATAAAAGAGCCCTGCTGCAACAGAACTTCTCGTCGTAAGAAATGGCCATGTATTGTCAAATCATGCATAACAGTGTGGAATAAACAGAGCATGTGCACACACATAAACATCATGGGCTTTACATACACATGTAGTGAGGAGTTATCTGAGTAAAGAATGTGAGAATAAAACAGATTTCTGCCTTGGACTCTGAGCAGTGACAGGAAGCAGGCGGCCCCAGAGGACACTGTTGCTTTGCAGAGCCTGCGGGCGGTTCAGAAACGAACCAGGTTTGTTAAGCTTAATGGTCCTTGTATTGATTGGCTGGGGTATCTTCACAAATCGCAGGGGCAGAATGAGCAATGAGAATCTCATTGAGGATCTCTAAATGCATTTCAGCTGGTAGTTTTATTGACCCTCCTGGAATAGCCAGTTTATGGTTTATTTACACACTTTGCTTGCAGCCTGTTTTTTTTTTTTTTTACAATGAGTGTAACAGGGGTGTTCAAGAAAAGTATTACCCGTCATCCAGTGCTCAGTTGACTGGTGAAAATGAAGTGAGGATCCTAATATAATGGCTTCGGTCTGGAAAGCTGTGGAATGAAAACAATTAAAATAGATGCAAATGAATTACCTTCACTCAGCTAAATAAATCAGGCTGCACTGACTAGATCAGCACAGAACTGCAGAATTAGCTGTGCTGGCTTCACAGCTAAAAGGCAGGCTTACCTCTGTTGCTGCTGTCACGTCGACGCAGCTCCTGAGCCGTGAAGAGACTGTCGCCGTCACATAATCCCCGGCGGGATCGGATGATGCAGGTTTCTAACATCTGTGCTAAGAGTCTGATGAAAGGTGTCAAACTCGGTGTTTCCATGAGAGGCACGGCTGCAGCTTATGCGTTCGCTGTTCACACACAAAGGGCATAATCAGAAAGAGCCTTTTCAGCTGAGAGACGTGGAAAAACAAACACACACACGCACGCACATAATAGATTTTTTACGCAGCAATTCTCGGGATCCATTGTAACCTTTGTTCACAGTAATGGATGCTTTAATGTCAAGTGGTTGCGTTAATGACTTTGTGTCTAGATTCCTAGAAATGTTTAGTCTTTATCATCTTTTCTCTGGGACGATCTCCGCATTCATTAATTCCTTCCGAGCTATTTATTTGAGTTCTTGAATGGTGTTAGAACTTTAAAAAAGCTAAAGCACGTTGATATGTCGCTAATTGCTTGCGGCCATAGCCATGTTTTCCCTGTGCGGATGAAAAATATCCATTGTTTGCTTTCTTAATGGACTGTGCTCTTTGGCTGCTAGTACCGGGCAGTACTGGAAAGAGGCTTGGAAACCTCTGAGATACCATTACCATTAGCACTAATGTCCTAATGGAAAGAGCATCCGAGCCCACACACTGAGACGGCTGTGTATGATGCGTACGCCGTTTGGATAATTCGGCTCCATCGTATCGTATCCAGCCAAGGTCTCCCGGGCCGCCTGTTTCCCTGCACATGCATGCGCTGACTTAGGTCACTTAGCTAACACAGGGTTTGTGACAGTGACCGTAGTTTACACGGTGATTATTTCCTGTTGTGTGTGAAAGGTCAGGCTGTCTCATCAGGCACGCAATGTTAAACACTGCATCATTACAATGTCCCAGATTTGGAGGTGGCTGACTTCACTGACGACTTAATGAGTGTACGAAAAAGGAAATGGGAGAGTTGGCAGTGCTGTCAATAGCTGAGATCTGGGTCCAGCTCATCAGGAGGCTTGATTAGAAAAATTAACTTTGAGGTAATTTTTTTTTTCACAATGGCCAATCAAAATCATCATTAAATATATTGAGGTGTTTGGTTCTGGCATGTTGGGGGGCACTCAGTATGATCTGCTATTCAACGGCCATTAAACCACTGGATTCATGACATCAGCAGAATATCTTGAGACATGCTGGGCACAGACGCTTGTAAAAGCCACTGTGAACTCGAAGCACCTTCTGATATAGTTACTTGTCACACAACCGTGTCTGAAAGACAAGTCAAACACTTTACGCCTTGACCTGACTTAAGGTTAACACACATTTTGTTCGAAATTGACAATTTGAGAATATTCCTCATCACAGCCATGTGCCTGCACTATTTGATCGGGTGGAACCAAAGGACCTTTTGAAAGAAGATACTGTTCAGCGTGTGCCGATCGGGGAAAGGCAGATGATAGAGTGAGGTTCAGATGTAATCAGAGTGTCCCAGATTCATCAAACATGTCTTAAATTAGCACAAACTGATGAAGGCATCAAGCACAGTGTGACCTGCCAACCTGATATAACGCCAAAGAGTGAAATATGCTTGTCGACCCACTAGAGGATATCATGGTCGCCCCCTATAGGCGTGAAGGGGACACTACAACAGAGGGCAAAATAAAAGGCTGCAGTTTGCAAGTGTCTTCTCCATCCAGACAGAGTTTTTGGTTGTTTGTTGTTGCTGGTCTTTAGGTCGAGGTTGGGGTCTCAAAAACATATATCTAATTAGTATAGTGACGCACTCACCTTCTGCCGCAGCGACAGCAGTAATGTTGGTATTAGTATTAGTGTTGACGTTTGTCTGCAACATAGTTAGCGGTGCACTTTCCTCCGAAGTCAAGGAGAGTTTTCCGTAATAAATCAAATCAGACTGAATGTTTTTTCACTCTCTCTCCCAATGAACGTGATTCATCTCTGTGGTTAATTTGCATGTCCTTTAATTCCCTCCTACGTGGTGCGTTTATTAGGCAGCGCCGAATACTCACCTTGAAATAAGTAATACACGAGGGGGGGGGGGAAATAATTATTGTGATTATGCATATTGTGCGCTTTGAACAGTTGTTTTTCTTTTCCAATTAAACCGAATTTATATTCGGAATATGCTTTGAATAACAAAGCAGGTGGCACCATTACTCATGCTGCACCTCCACTGCTGTGTGGAGGGAAGAACTGTGTTAGAGCTGCACTGCTTCAGGCTGTGATGGTGGATTGTTTTTTACAGAGATTATTAATAATATAGGAGGTTTTTTTTTCCCCCCTACATATTGATACTGCGCCTTGGCCTGAGACCAGTGAGTTTCATTTGTACTGGGATTTATAAATGGAGTAACTAGAGGGAGGAAATTATAGGTTTTCATCTCTGGGAGGAAAATATTTCAATAATTTAAGTTTCTAGTTGGAGATTAAAACTTCACAAAGCCGGTGAAATAGCACTTTCTTTCTACTGCTTTTCAGAAAATAAGGACGTGATGATGATATAATGACGCCTGTAAATCACCTCAAATTGCTGTTAAAACATTAATACCTCAATGTTACACAATGTTACTAATGCTAACGTATTTCATTCCCCTATATAAGCCTTTTTAGTGTGTTTGTTAATATGTGGAATTCAACAACATATCAGGCTTAATGTTGATTTAAATGTGTGTGTCAGCTCCCCGTTGACCCTTCAAGGCAAGCGTCACAATCCGGTTGGCAGAAGCAACAACTCTGATGTTCAACTTTAGTTTGTGAGATTTTAACAACAGTACGATTTCTGAGTCGCCCTCACTGCTTTAATATTGTTGTGCAGTTAGCTGGTGAACACGCGGAAGCTCTTAGTGGCTAAAAAGGAAGATATTTGCTGTAGAAGTTAGTGAAGGCCAAAGACATCGGAGGTTAATTTGAAGCTGAACGCTCCAAATGAGGGGGAAGTGGCACACAATGAGCTTTTATCACTACGTGAACAGACAAAAGCCTCGGTGAGGTATTACAGTAGCCCAAGTTAAGATTTACTCTGGCTCAAGTCGAAGCAGAGGCACAGTCAGGAATATGAATCTGTCCATATTAGCTGGCACCCTGAAGAGAGGAAAATCAAAACATCAAAGCAGTGTAATACTGGACCTTACAAATCAAAGCCGTGGGTTTACTTAACCTGAATTACCTTGTCCCCACAGGAGGCAGCAGTCTTTCCCGGGATGTGTTCGGAGCTGCAGGGGGGGGATGTAAACAGCACTTACATAGTGACAGGACATTTTTTATGGAGATGGAGGAAATGTGAGAGATGGAGGTGAGAGGAAACATGAAATTATAAACTGATCTGCGGGAGGAAAAAGAAGGAAGGTGGGAATAAGTGAAGATGGGAAGAGAGGAGTTCAGTTTAATCCCCTTCTGTGCTCTGTGGTTGTTCAAAAAGAGGTGGTGTTTCCACCCGAGTTGGTCTATCGTCTCTCAACGTATCCTCATAAGCTTCTCCGGCTGGCCTGATGGCAGAGATAGATCTTACATCACAGTCTACTTGTAGAGCTGCTGCAGTTAAATCCTACTGTTCTGTATTGTGATGGGAAACTAACATCCCCAGTTCCAAGCTGTTCCGTAATCACCTTCCATAATCAATCTTTCAATTTCATCTATTCTTTACGCCGTTTGCTGTTAAGTGCTGGGAGATGAAGCGAATCAGTTTGTCCTGCTCCACTTTGGATGATGACGTTCTCATGTTGGCGCCTCGTGGTCAAAAGATGCTCAGAAGGCCGTTGACGGTTGTGGAGAAACAGACATTGTGTAAAACATCATTGACGTAGCTTGAGGTCATAAAAGCTTCGTATGAAAAACAAACAGATTTGGTGGAAAAAGGCCTTAATTCCATCTGCAAGAACACAAAATGAGAATACTTCAGTCACGAGTTTCATATGGATAAAAGCGAACATGTAATCAGATGGTGGATGGAATCTTTTCAAATCGGGGTACGGAGTCTAAAGTGTTGGTAGCGTGAAAACATTAAGAACATCTCTTGGATTCCTGAAATCAAAAGCATTTACCTTCGGACTTCGTGCACAGAATAACACTTTCAATCCCGTTCGTCAGGTTTGCTTCAAATGACTGAAACAAGAATACTATAAGTGCCTGCTCTCATGTCTACAAGACCAGTGGAAGCCAAATTACACGATCTCAAGCCGGAGACACCGCGGTGATGACATGTCATCACTTGTCAACCCGGTATGAAAGCGTCGTCTGTGGGTTTTGATATCTGTCCACCTGTGAGAGACGCACTTTATCTCACAGAGCCAGACACAGGGATGTGATACAGGGAGAGTTCAGTTGAAAGACATCGAGAAAAGACGGAGACGGAGGATGAAACCATCAGAAGTGCAGCTCTTGAAGCTACTACAATCGATGCGGAGAGGGTCCACCCTCCCCCTCACTCAGAGACATTTTGTCCCACAACACTGTCTGGCACTGATGGAGCTGTGGAGTACGGAGCTGTCGCAGAAATTACAGATTATCTTCAGGGAGGGATGGGAAAAGCCTTTTTGCTTGTGTCTTCTTCTATATTCCCTCTCTCTGCACTGCTTGTAATTTCTGTGACACGAACAGAGGGAAACATCTTAACAGGCTCATAGGTCCAATTTGCAGGTTTTACTCTTCCAAAATAAGCTTGCACTCACTCGTTCTCTCGATCGAACGAGCATCTAAATGCACATTGATAGAATCTGTAATCATGTATCAGCAAATCTTTACCTAAAATGCATGTAAATGCTGTTTTTCAACATACAGGATATTTCTTATTAAGCATTGAAAACACGCTGCAGAGCGCAGAAGTGAAAGGTCAATGCGTTTGTGTCTGAGAGCTTGTAAAGAATTCAGGTCTGATTTTCAGATCCGTGTGCACGCTGGAGTATCAGCTTGTAGCTGCCGGTCCTACTGAACCTCGCCGCAACAACACGAGCAGACAGCCTGGGTTCCCTCCTGCCCGCGGCTACTATAAAAAATTAAAGATCCATGTTTTCAACTAGTTCTCCAACCCTGCTACAGATGCGCATTTATCAAGTCAATTCATATTATGTCTTATATAATTACTGCATGTTCATGATCAAATTATTTATCTTTAGACACTGTTTTTGCTACTTAACTGGATTCTCTTAAGATGCCACAAGGATGCGTTCACTGTCTTTGACTCAAACACGTCATGTGGATACTGTGACCATCAAACTGTTTTGAAGGTCAAGAATAAACCTTCAAGTCTATTTGTCATTGAATGATGGATTCATTAAATGAATCGTGTTTTGTTGACAATGAAAAGAACCAGCAGGGCCTTCGCACTGCTGTGCTCAGGTCCTAAAATAAATACACGTCTGGCCCGGTGAAAAATTATGTATTTTATGGGCGTGGTACATGAGTGTTCAAAATTGCCTCTATAGCGCCACCTAGAAACTTTTAAAACATCCTGTGATGTACGTTCCACTTAGAAACACGAAACTTGGTAGACATATTTATCATACAAAGACACAAAAAAGGTCAGGGGGGCGCCCGTCGCCTAAACCCAACAGGAAGGAACAAGAAGACCTCTATGTACTAATATTGATTCTAATAGTGCCACCTAGTGGTGATTTGGTGTAACTCCACGTCACATGTATAGATCTTTCCCAAAAATAAGAGTTTCTATTAGGGTGCGTGCCTGAAGGCAAATACGATACGGTGACTGCTGTGCGCCCCGACATACGTGCGAGGGCCCGTTTCAATGCTGCTCGCAGCGCTAGTTTATGTTTGCTTCTTGTGCATCAACACAGAGTCAGACGATCAAAAGCTTTCATCAACACGTTTCTAAAGTAATATAATAACAATAATAATAATAATAATACAAATAATAATAAAAAATAAATAATTTCTATTATGAAGATACATTGATTGATATGCTTATATATTATTGTGTTCTTGTTCTTTCTCACAGTTGCAGACCGCATTGTTGAGATAGTCACATGCCCGAAACATGTGACTACTTCATAGATAATGTAGGTTTATGATGCAACAGCCGTGTTATTCAAGATCAGAAAAAAAAGAAAGAAAAAAATCCTTGAGCTCATGTGCTGCAAACACATAAGACTTCCCCTAATTGGACAACCTGCTGATCACTAAATGAAAGCGACTCATGCAAGCAGCATCTTTGTTTAAGCCATGGCAATGACCTAATGCATCTGGTAACCACGATCAAGTATATTGCTTTACCGAAGGAACCACAATAGCAGCGGTTGCCAACTGTGCAGCTGTAATGCACAGTCTTCCTGTTTCACTCTACTGTCTCACACATGCAAGAAGCAATGTATCCCATCATGTAGCATGCAGCAGCAGGGAAGCAGGAGGAAGGCAGGGGAGCTTTAATGAGCAACCCTTTATTCAGTGTTCTCTCTAACAACCTGCTGTTCGCATCCAAATGACCAATTATAGTCCAATGGGACAGTTCTTACATTCCTCTCCACAAGGAGACTGGTCATAATAGATGCATACAGCATGTCAAACCATTAAAAGGAAAACTCGTTGAGTATTATGGTGTAGAATGGTGGTAAGCAAATGTAGGCTGCTTATAGGAATTCTATAGAGATATGTTAGAATCAGACACCAATCAATATACAACTGTGATGGGAGGAACTCTCCAAGGTGCTCATCCGGGGGAGGAAATAGGGAGACACACCCGCCGGAGCCCATTGGACCAACGTCACGCGCAGAAACTACCCGTGCGAGGAAGGTAAATGAATTACAGATGAGAGGAGGAGGAGGAGAGAAAGATAGAAAGCTGAGGATGCATGTTTGGTCCACAACGCGCAACCTCCCCACTCGAACCACAGCAGGAGCGGGTCCACCTCGGTGAAAAACAACTTCCAGTGGTCTCATCAGCTGTCGGCCAGGAGATGCGCCCGCAAAAGCTTTGATTCAACCCCCTTATTCTCTCCCCTCATCTTCCTCCACCTCCTCCTCCTCCCATCAGCAGCGAGGAGCATCCCGCACTCCCATCTCACTCCGACGCGCCAGCAGACAGGCGGATTGACAGAAGCCAGTCACGATGCGCGGATCTCCCCGACATGGGACAGCCTTGGGATTTATGGTGCTGCTGAACGCGCTGCTGCTTGCGACACAGGCTGCAGAAGGAGTCTTAACGGACCATGTTCTGGTTCAGTTGCACGAGGAGGCGCAGGATGAGGCGCACCAACTTGCAGCCCAACATGGGTTCCAGAGTGCCCGTAAGGTAGGATGTTTGTCTCTTCAGGGACCATGACAGGACTTAGAATTGATACAAACACACACAAAATATTCAGATTAAAAGCCTGTTTGGCACAAACATACTGCATTTAGAAAGAACAGCAGATCTGTTTCTGAGAGGCTTCTTAAGGTTTTCTTTTGATTGACACTTTTTAATTTGATGACGTCATTCCGACTAAAACGCAGGATAGTAGGATGCCCATTGGCCTGAGGCTGTAGAGCAGACAACTCTGACCTGGCAGTTTATTAATGCTTGGAAACACTTCTATTGTCCTATAAAGTAAAGGGACCCCTGTGAAAGATGCTCTTTTTAAAATTGACAATCTATCAGCAGGGGCTTTTTTCCATAAACATGAAGTTGAATCTAAAGAAACATTGACAATCATAATAAATAAACAACCACATTTGTCTTTATCTGTGTCTCACTTGAGCAACACATAACAAACAGAGACATACTTGGTGTTATAATCCCCCATCTCATTAAACAGCTTGATGAATGCAACACGCATCACAACATGCAAAAAGACATAACGAGATATTTATGGCCGAGCACTGGAAAATGATTCCCTAACAGTGTGTGCGCCTTGTCACATGTCAAAATAAATGTGTGGGTGAAATTGGCTGGGGCCTCAGGCAGTGAGGCGTAGCATTGAGCGTGGAGGTGTCTGCGCTGCTCTGAATAAGGATTTTTCTTTTACCTCCACAATAGAAAAAAAAACAAAAAACCTTTGGCTCAATCTGTTCTTCATCATAATAATATCAGTGTGCAGCATCACACGTTGTCTCATTGCTAGTTCCCTTGTACAGTAGATCACCTCCCCAACCCCCCATCCACTGCCTCCTTGCCTCTCAGGTTATGTAATCAGCAGCTATATTTGTCTTAATGGGATATGCACCATTAAACAATGTCTGTGTTGTTGAATTATCTTCTACTGTCGCTTAATTAATAGACTGGGTCACGGGACAGACGTGTAATAAACGTGAGAATCGCTATACATGAAAGAGATCTGCAATCACCCGAATACTGAGAATATCTTCATGTCCTAAACTAGCATTTAATAGATGTATTTCTCTTTGCTTTCAGTCACAATCTTTTGTGTATTTCATATAACCAGAGCAGTGAAATATAACAATAATCCTGGTCCTTCTTTTTAGAATTTAATTTTCACATTAGAGCTGACAGGAACATCCGAGCACATTTATATGGAGGATTGACCTGTACCCGCGCTGTTACTAAAGCATAAGGGGGTCGTTAATCTGTGCACAGCGCCGCAGGAAAGAGCTCCGGACAATGCATCTCATTTCCCAGCCCTTGTGATGTATTATAGTTGATTCCATACGCCTTCAAATAAGCCCTCTGTGGAAGCAAGGAAATCAGAGCTCCTTGTTCCTTCCTGGAGGATTCCCTGCCATTCTCCTCCTCCTCCGTTTATCATCTATTGTATTTTGACTTGTCATTCATACCCATGCTGATCCTTGCAAATGTGTCCAACCCGTTCCTATATCTGCCTCCGCTCCTGATCTGTCTATTGTTCCGTTTTCTCCTTTATTTTTTTTACCCAGGTTCCCTTTGGAGAGGGGCTCTTTCACTTCTATCCTCAGGACACTTCAAAGAGGCGGAGCAAACGCAGACAGCAGCTCAGACAAGACAGCAGGGTAAGTATACATAACACAGAAACACATCAAGCACAGCCATAAGTGTCTCAGCCTACAGTTCCCCTTTTTAAAATAAAATACTGAATAATGAAGAAGATAGATGCAACCAGATTTCACAAATTCAAATATTTGTTCCAGCTTCTGAGTTGCAGAAATAACAAAAGGGATGCAGAGCAAACAGAGCCAGGGACGGAGCACATGACATCAAAAGCCACTGGATAAACACAGATCTGACTCGAATGAGAAGACAACGTGAGGGATGTATTAAAGGGAGAGTTCAGAATGGCAAAACAACATCAACAAATAAAAAATGAGCAGGACTTAAAAAAGGACTAAATTTGTTAGCCTGTAACATCGGTTTTCATTCTTTCAAATTAGACCTCACTGGCGAGATAAAATAGATTCTGTTGTCTGCACAGCTAGCGGGGGTTTGATTGTCCGTGTAAATGTGTGACTGCGCTTCAGTGTTTCACAGATTGGAAGCTACAGATATACACTGAAAAGGATGGTTGAGTGTAGAGTTCAGCCTGTGTTAGTATTTGGTTTACTGTATTAGCATGATGATGATGCCAAAAGCATGGATACGTGTATCATCCGAGGATTCGTCAATTATCAACTGAATTAACAACCAAAACGCTCCTGTTGCCTGCTTGTGGTAGTTTCGGGTATTCTTCAGAGGTGTGGACATGAGTCACATCAATTGGTCTTGTGACACACTGGAGCCACATGTGATGACTTCAGACTCAACTTGGCAAAATCGTGACGACCTTGCAACCCGACTTTGACTTTAACACCAATGACTTTTGACATCTTTTGGACTCGGCTCTTGGAACTTGAAGAAAATAATCTCTGGAAAACCCAGAACATTAAAGAAATGATGCCATAAATGGTTTTAATTGAATCAATGTGTAAAGCTTCAAGAACGAGAGGGATGGTTAGTGAGGAACGGCATCCTTTGAAAATCATAGTAAATTGCGTAAATTGCGGCTTCCTTGTTTGCACTACTGTTTATTGTTATGTTCACTTCATTAATACGAGTTAATATATTGTTACTACTGAAAAATAAAGTTCATACAAGAGGAGTTAGATAAGTTCTTCTACCTGATGCATTGTGGGAAAAAAAAGAAGCAAATCAACACACTTGATACAGCGTTGATGAAAGTTGAAAACCTGTTGCAGACAATCAATGAACCTCTCTAATTGCGGTTGTGAGAGGTGCTAATGAAAATAAATGCGGGCAACTCCACCGAGCTAATGCAGCTAATGGAAACGAAGCAGCACGGACACGGTCAGGTCTTCTTTCCAGATGCTGGGTTTTTTAATCAGACGCTGCACGTGCTCATACGCAACACTGCAGCTATTGATTTCTTTGCATCCTGGAACGGATGAGGTCAGCTTGTCGGACTTAATGTCGCCTATTTATCAATCTGAAGTGTCTTCTTCTCATCCCTCAAGGCTGTGCGTTGAGTGCGTTTGGTCATATGTCAGCTCTACCTGCTTCACTGTGTCACATTCACACCTGCACTCCTGTCTACAATAAACAGTATTTAGAGGTTTGAAAAAGTGTTTTTAATTAGCAGCCTGTTAAAAGATTTTTTCAATATAAAGATGTTATCACAACCTCATTTAATACCCTTGAAACCATGTTTGAGGCGGCACTGAATGCACTGGAAAGAATATTAAACTGATTTGTTAGTGTCCCTGGACCCAATTTCCATGCAGGACCCAATTAGTTGAGCATGTTGTCCCACTTCCCACTCATCCACTGTCTTTTCCACGTGTGTCTCCTCTCTTCTGCATCTTTATTTGTGCTATCTACCATCATTATATACCTCAAGTCCCACATGGATTCTATTTCATATACATCCATCCATCCGTCCATCCATCCGTCGGTCTGTCCATCCATCCTGTTATTCAGAGAATAATTGAATTTTGATTGACAAATACCAATATATTACAGATTTACCTGTAAATTATGATATTTTTGATATTATCCGTAAAATCACTGTTGGTCTGTCCCCGTAGTCAGACACACTAGGAAGTGGAAGTGAGACAAAGAAATGAGGGGAATACAAACACTGAATACATCTTTGTGAATGAGCAGCATCCTCTGACCCTCAAACATCCCCAGGGTTGGGAAATGAAGGCCGGGAGAAAGGAGAGAGAGGCGGCCACGGTCTCTTTGATTTGAAGTGTACTGAAGTGCTGTGAGCAAGCAGTGGGCAAAGACAGTGGGTGCTGGTGGTGAATGGTCTGTTTGATGTTGTGAGTGGGCAGTATGACATCCTGTCTCGGGGGAAATACCAGCTCTTCTGCCAAATGATTGAATAAATTGATGATGGGTGGAGAGAAGGAGGGAAACGCAGGGATAATGGAGGAAGTGCCGGTGGTTTCCTTCTTAATGTGATGACGAATGAACCATGTGGCTTAATCCAAAAGGAAAAGAAATATTGTTAAACTACTAATTACAGTGATATTTAGTCATTTAAAGAACTGACTGATGCGCTGATTTACAGTGTGTGTGCTTCCTGATTGCTGAGAGGACGCTATAAATACAGATCTGGATGAACAGGGTTTTAAGTGCTGCTCTACTCCTTTATACGTGCTGGTAAACACACTTTTCTCTGTGATGGTCAGCGCAAGAGGACATTTTAGCAACAGGAACCAGTTATTGAAATTAAGCTTTAGAAATTCTGCAAATGCACTGAAGCTTTTTTTTTTTTTTTAGGATTATCATCAGTGCCTGAGGTGTAAAAATAGAATTAAGGACATTTTTATCAATAAGCTATTTTATAGTTCAATTTTTCTCATCTTTACACACATAACTGCACATAAAGAAACAGAGAAGGACCCCAACCTTAACAAGCAGCTTGGATGCAATACATTTCAAATTGGAGGCTTTACTTCAGACTTGGTTTAGCTTATGCCGATATTATTCAGATTACACGACTCGTCCTTCCTTTACCTCTCTTTAGCTTCTCCGTCTTTTCCGAATGTTCAGGTAGCTTTTTTGAGATCCAGTTCCAACATCTGCTACATCACTGGATATAGTATTTCAATTTAGAAGGAATTAGAATAACAATCGCCCCGTGCAACAACCCGCAGAAGTGACGTCGTGACATCATTTCTCATTTCCGGACCGTCTGACATTCGACATACGATGGTGTTGAGGAAAAGAATATTAAACACGTGTTGTATTGCAAAAAAGACAAGTAATCATTATGATGTGAGTCACCGGCTAATCAAGCACCTAAATTTCCTCAGAGACGTTAATCCCCATCACTTATGTGCTCTGTCCTCTTTTATCTTCTAGTAGTTGATAATGGTATTGTGGCAGCTTTCAACAAGTGTTTGTTAATCCAAAACACAGCTGTTCATCCGCCTTCGCCCCAAACGAATAAACACGCAGATTTGGCACTGTAATTGCACTTTATGTTGAGATTGTACGAAGAGGAAGAGAAGAAAAAGCACCTGGAACTTTCCTTTTGATTTACATACATGACGTTGTGCCTTCATGGTGCGGCAGGGAGCAGCTGGGGATGCTGATTCCTCCCATTATAAGACTTCCAGTTTAATTTATACGATGCATATCATTTCCTCCAGCAGGCAGGATATGATGTTATGTTTCGTGACATCATTGCTGACTTATTTTCTTTCTTTCCCAGGTGAAGGACGTTATAGAGCAGGAGGGTTTCAGTCGTCAGAAGCGAGGCTACAGAAATATTAATGATATCGAAGTCAACATGAGCGACCCTCTATTCACCAAGCAGTGGTATCTGGTGAGTAATCAGCCGAGCAGCAGTCTGCATGCAGCCTGACCTTTAGCACCTGCCCACAGTCTTCCATCTTAATTACTCAGAGGCCAGGCATATTCCCCACTACTTTCTGAATCAACATTGTTATTCATTCGTTAATTAGCCCAGGCAATACAGCTCGTGCCATCTCGCCATTGCATCCGTGCCGCCTAGTTTCCTCCCCACTTGTTTACCCCTATCGAGCATGACGTCTGTGACGCGGAGAGCTCGCCGTCACTCATCTGGCATGACAGATTAGCGATGTGCAGTATCACTGACATTTACTTCCCCTTCCACTCCTCCACCTGAAGGCAGCCCCTTATCCTTCCCCAACACATTCGCCATGTTGGTTTGTTTTCTAATTGTAGCTCACCTGGGTGCTATGAGTCATGGATGTTTTCCATATTGTCTGATTGATTAGATTAACACAGGTCAGGCGGATGGGACCCCTGGGCTCGATCTTAATGTGGCTGAAGCTTGGCAACTGGGCTACACGGGTACAGGAGTCACCATCGCAATCATGGACGACGGTGAGCATTAAAAAAACACTTAACTATATTTGCATACGTCCATCACAGAGATTGAAATATTCCAGTCAACGATAGGAAATATGATTCTCCAGGACGTGTACAGTTGCTACAGCTGATGTGTTGGAGATGAATTTGTCATTTTGTGATTAAGATGACTTAATTGATGCATTGCAAATGTGCAAAACTGTTGCATACATTTGGGAACATTGACAGACGTAATTGCCTCCTATCTTGATATTTACAGCATATTATAGAAGCCAGTAACAGGAAGGTTATTGGCAGCATCGTGTCGATAATTGGTTGTGTAAACAGGCAGTACATAAAAACAGACAAAGGAATATGTATAATGTCAGTGAGTAAAATCATCCTGATAGAAAAAAGGAAAAATACATGAATTTCTTCTTTTTCCTTAATTCTACTTGATAAAACTTAAATATACTGTAGCGTAGCTAGTACTATTAGCACAGTTACGATTGATCGGGCTAATTGTCTTTCCATTTAACAAATTATTCCTTTTGTCTTTAAATTAACAAAAATCCAAAACCTAATTTCCCAGAACCTTAGATGGTGCGCTGCCAATGTAGAACCCAAAGCTATAAATATATTAATATTAAGACATAGCTAAATAAAGGCAGCGAGTTATCACATTTGAGAAGCTGGAGCCATAAAATTCTTCATAATTATATTTTGCTGTAAATGTTTCATTAATCACATGTTGAAATAAATAACAAAAATGAGGTTGGCTAGCAAATACACACTTGAAGTGATGTTCTTCTCTGTAAAGAAATCCCTCTCACCATTTATTATATCTCAAAAATCACATTACAGGCATCGACTATCTACATCCAGACCTGGCATCGAATTATGTGAGTACTTCATCGTCTTCTAATATTCAATCTTCCATCATTCCCTTTGAAGAGCTGTTAATAACTGAAGCCAGGGTTCAGTTGGTGGACTTCCCGGGCTTCGCGTGGTGTGCCATTGGCAGTGACAGGTGTTTTCCAAGATGCCTTTGTGGCTGCAGAGTCTCCTTGTATTCCTGGAGGACGCGGAGACAGGAAGACAGCCGGCCAGGCTGTTTAATGTTAATGCACACTGCACTATGGCAGGCACAATGGCAGGCCGATCTGTCACAAGCAGAGATAATGCCAGGGTAGTTTGTGCTGCATAATGTGACGCTCCATCTCCAGAATACTGATAAAACCTTAAAGGACAACGGGGATGCTGAATGCAACAAGGAAATACAGAAGGCTTAGATTGATTTGACCGTAAAGTTTGTGGCGTCATCGGTGTGCCTGCGTCGTGCTGGATGGACTAATTCCATCCAGCTTCTAGGGGAGATGAAAGAGTGAGTCATGGTGCTTTGTTGACCTTAAAACATCCCCTTTGACAATCAACTCCATGTTTTCTCACAACCATTTTCTTATTAAGACCAGCGATAGTAGTTTGTGTGCCGGTCCCATTTATTTAGTATTATAGTGAGAAATATTGTTGCTGAAAATAAAGCTCATACCTTTTTTTTCATAGTGTTGGCATACGTCTATTTTCTCCTCCGTGCATTTGTCTTGCACAAGCCGGTTTGTTTGCTAGCCTTTGCATGCTTTTTGCCTGTGAACAGAGATGAGCCCCGGCCCCAAAAATAACACTCAGCCTCAGCTCGGGTGGTTGCCGAGGCATGCTCGACTGGAGTGATGGATCATGCTGTGCCCAGATACAGACTGTGTTTGTGTGAGAGACACTGTGTGTGTGTGTAATCCCGTTTCTTTTCCGGTCGTCGTGGCCTTTTTGCAGACCCACCGAGACCTCTAAATATCAGCTCAATGAAAACATGGAAATAGAATAAAATGTCATTCTGGGTTCACAGCATCTTATGTTATGTGGACCCCTGCGTGTACATGTGTGGCTTCACGTCAGGTTACGAAAGGTTGCTGTATGTATCTTTTTTATAGACGATCATAATTGCACAGCTAATGAGATACATCTGAATGTTGAGATTGTGTCTGCCCTGAAATGGGATGACATGGTAACGAATCTTCACGGTGCATTTAAATAAGAAATGGCATGAAAATGACAGAATCTAGCTTTAAACTAATACGTGATATGACAGCAGACTGCAGATATAAACGCTATCAACGGATTACATTGTTTAATAACCGGTGGTGAATATCGTGGGTGCACATAGAAAAAGGAAGAAAGCATGGCTGGATTTCTCTGTAGGTCGATTACGATGATGTTTCTAAACAGGAGCCGTGAGTGTGCAGTTTTTATCTCCAGGTTTGCCTTCACCTGATAAATATTGTATTTGGAATCCACCAAAAAACATACCAGCAGCATTGATCGATTGATGACCTTTGAGCGAAGGGCACAGAGGTGTGTTATTGTGTTTGAGGTCCCTGATTAGAGAAACATTGCTGAACAAGTTGTGCTCCCCCTTCGTACGTAGCTGCAATGATTCCTGTTGTTCGGCGCTCGTCTCCGCGCTGTGACAGGAACTCGGAGTATCTGTTTTCGCTGTTGCCTTGCAACCTCCGTTGCGGTTTCTTTCACGGTACTTTTACTTTGAAGAATCTTTTCAAGGTCTTCAAGCAAGACGGCATTATACAAAAATCCTGCATCAGCTCTGCTAGATTACAGATTAGATTATCAGCACCAGACGGACTTTTCAATCAGATTGCTTAGCATATCATTACTCTCCTTCATTTCAGCATATAGCAGTAATGTATGGGAGTAATAAGATCTAATGCATGAAGGGAAGCACACAGGCATTTGTTGTTGGAGACAGTTTCACTCTGTGTGCTGGTTTAATGTAAGTAATATTTTGTATTTCACAAGATAAATAAGTTTAGCAGTTAAAATCTTTCAAATGCGACCCAGGAGGGAGGAGGATTTTGCCTTCACAACCTGCCTGAAGGCTGCCACAAGGTTTCGTCTGTTTATCTCACTAGCGTTTCCAGAACATGATAATGCAGCGGTTGGGGGGGAGTCAGACTCTGTCGACTGAGCTCATTGCTGCGCCAGTATTGTGCATAACATACAGACCGGCCCACTTCCTGTCCAGGTTATATAGAGAATATTCGAGCCATGAAATATCTGCTATGATATTATGATATATCATGATATCATATTATCTACTATGTATCTGGTTTTACCATGTTTGAGTTGAGAGGACAGGTCGTACTGGCCTCCGCAGCTTTAACAGGTCACGAGTACCATTCACTCGGAGGGCTGCAGCTCGCCCGTGGCCGGGCTCATCCATTATTCTGATGCTGGTCGCTCACAGGAAGGGCAGATCTTGATTGACAGCAGAACATGACTTTGAGAAAGTGATTCATGTCCATGCCCCCTGTGACATTTATTACTAGGACGCAGCCATTTCAATCCATTTAATGAACAAAAAAATTGACGTGTGCAAAAAACCTGTTCAGGAGCAGCATGAATCTTCATTCTCTCCTCCTGCGTCCTCCTGCCTTGTGGTTGCTTGATCCAGCTCCGGGTATTTTCCCATGTAAGAGATATCTTTATTGTGTCTCTGGCACCTTCATATCTCACCAATAGAAACAATAGGAAGTAATAGCAGTGTAATAGCAAATTAGAGAGATATAAAGTACTGGTTCACATGGCATTTAATGTTATCACACTCAAACAATCACAGAGGTTTGAACCCGTCTGCACGGCCACTTAAGCATGAAACCCCAGTCAGTTTAAGCATTTCTACTTCCCTCTCGTTAGCTTCTCCGCGTTGTCGTAATTATGGGTTTTCTCCGTCGGGTCACCGTGCTTTCGCTGTTTCACATCTCCCTTTGTGACTGGCTGAGTCACCTCGTCTACATGCCATCTACATCTGATCTGATGTATTTGGTTCTGTGGCTAATGAACACGGCCGTTGCTTCCCCGGACTCGTGAGCACGCTGTGTACCTGCTACAAAAGCATAATGGATAGCACTCCAAGTTGCACGAGTGCCAGCTAAAGAGGAGTTCACAGTGGGCAGTAATAGTCTGAGTGAGTTGTGGAAGTGTGTTTCTGATAAGAAAGAGAGAAAGAGGTTGATTCCTTTTCCCAGAGATATTAAATCTAAGTGTGTCCTCCAGACATGGCTATTCTGATACGTTGACTTCCAATGTCTACAGCTGTTCTTCTTATCTATTACTTTTGGGATTGTGGAATTAAACTCAGGCAGTGATTGGGTCATTATTTTCTCAGCGTGAAATGCCAACTGGGACATCTCATTATTCCATTATCGCCTCGTAGTCAAACTTTGTCGTTGAGTGTTTGCTCAAGGTGTTCCCGACAGTTCTAATTTTGTCCGACTTCTTTTTTAATGGTAGACTAATGATCAGAAAACTCAACATCACCATAACCACTAATTTGAATCAGCAGGTCTGGTAACGAGTATCTTGATATACAGATTGATAATTTGTAATAACTTTTTGGAAAAAAGAAAAAATCTGTTTCCTTCAAAGAGTGATTAGCTTTTACGTCTATGTGATGTAGCTAAGTGACAGTTAGCTTAGCTTAGCATCAAGTGGAAACCAGCTAGAAGGGTTATAGCACCTCATTAAACCATCAATCATGGAGGTTGAAACAACGATTTAAGGGGTATTACGCCAAACAATCAAAAGTAAAACCACTGTTTGATTGTTTTGCACCTTTCGCACAAATTTAAAAAACCCAGACCTTGATAGCTTTGCAGATGCTAGCTACTGGATTTACAGTATTTTGACCCAGGCAGTTATTTCCCCGTGTGTCCAGTCTTTATGGCAAACCGCTTCTGATGATACTTTCATATTCACTGAGTGGTATCGACCCTCAGTAATCAAACTGCAAACTCTTTCTTTCTTCCTTTTCATACTATTCCTTTCAACTGCGTTACTTATAATTAGTAGGTAGTAGCATTGCGTTAGATGAGCTTGCGTAACCCCCGCAATAACTCTATTCAAGGACACCAAGCTAGCTGTGATAAGGTCAGCACTTCACTATAAAATGCTCTTTTCTGACCTTTTTTTTCCTTTTATTTTGCAGTCCTGATATTGTTCTCTCTCTAAATGCTCCCTTTTGGTCCTTTCAGAATGCCGACGCCAGCTATGACTTCAGCAGCAATGACCCGTACCCATTTCCACGCTACACAGATGACTGGTTCAACAGGTAAAGCCCACCAGGCCACCCTCTGTTTATGCATGGTGTGTTGTTGTGTGCATATATTGTGTTCTTTCTCTGGACTCTCGCTGCTCTCCCCTATTGATTTTCTCTCCACATAGTTCCATTAAGACATAATGGTGCCGTATAAACAGAGCTATTGTTGGAAACACAATAGAAGACACAATGCCCTGTTTTACCTGCTCTCGTCGAGGAGATAAGGTTAATAAAAGGAGGACTAGCACAAGTCTAGTCTGCTCTCAGGGTTGCAGTGTTCACAGTGGCGACCTTCCGGCTGATAATGCCTTATCGGACGTCCATCTCCCAAACACACTGACTGATCCACTGTCACTGCAACACATGTAGAGGGCAGGAACAGAGATAAATACATTCTTTCTCTGACGTGCATCCTCCATTGTTCATCTGCTCAGATGTATATGTATATATATGCTTGTGTGTCTCCTAAGATGTATATGCACGCTTAGACGTGTGTGTGTGGGAGTGAAAGGAGTATTTGAGGTTTTCAGTGTAGCAGTTGCTGACTGTCGGGCACAACTCGCTGGCTAATCAGCTGGTTGTTATAAATAGCTTGCTGTCTGTGGCAAAGCATGCTGGGAGAGAGGGGCTGACTCTCTGCAATGTCCCTGTGGGGAGTGAAGGGATGGAGGGAGACAGACATATATCACATGGTGCACACAAAACACTGACATGTTCAAACACACACAGACTCATGATGACGGAAATCCTTGCAAAATTTCAAATCGCCACTAAAGCACTGATATGATTTTCTCATTTCTATATCTTTTAACATGCCCTGCAGGCCAGACCGAATGCTAATGCTAATTTCAATTTCATTCACGTCTAAACCTTTACCTTCTTTTTCTCATTCCAGTCAGACACAGTGTCATAAAAACAGGATTTATGCTACGTCAAATCTGTGTAATCTTCATTCAGACCCTTTGCCCACAACACATCCATGTATGTAAATAAATGAATGCAAATTCATGTAAATACCCTTTAAGTGTTTTTCTCCGTTTTTTGCTGTCATCAGTCATGGCACACGATGTGCTGGGGAGGTGTCAGCGGCAGCCAACAATAACATTTGTGGCGTGGGAGTCGCCTACAACTCCAAGGTGGCAGGTGGGTGTCGTAATGAAGCTACAGTTTGGACAGCGAGAGGAATGCCGATGAGCCAAAAGCAATGTTAATATATAACATTGATAAGATGAGGGTGATTCTCACTGGAGGAAATACTGTATGCATCATGGCAGGATGTTAGTACTGCAATGTGTCGTTAGGTGCAATAAAAGCTTTATAGGTATTGCAAATCTATCACAGTAACAATAAATACAGCAACAAAAGATACATATAGCAGCCAGAGTTTTAATGCCAGTTTCATAAGGACATGCTGCTCCTGCAGGTATCCGGATGTTGGACCAGCCGTTCATGACTGACATCATCGAGGCCTCATCTATCAGCCACATGCCCCAAATTATTGATATCTACAGCGCCAGCTGGGGACCGACCGATGACGGCAAGACCGTGGACGGACCCCGAGAGCTCACCCTTCAGGCTATGGCTGATGGCGTCAACAAGGTAAGGCAGCATCACATCTGCTGTACTAAAGGCTTTAGAATAGGTTTTATAAAACACCACTCCATTATGTTTAACTTATAAAGTTTTTGAACGGATTGAAAGAGAGCAGCTGTACAGTCGGAAATCGTTAGCACAAGCTGACATGCAAAATGAACGCAGTTTGTTTGGATAGTGGAGACAAGGACTGCTTAAGACCTCTTGATCCTGTGCAAATAGAGAGACATAAATAAGCACTGCGAAGGGAAGGACATGCCACTCCGGCTCCACTCCATCCTTTGTTCTGGATCGGCCTTTTGTAGAAACATGTGCGGCATCTGTTGAAGAGGCTGCCGTCTATGTGGAGGGAGGATCAGCTGTTGCATGTTTCAAGGCTCAATCAAGAACTTTGACACCATTTTACTGTATTTGACCATACAATGAAGGTTGTATGCTAACATGCAATTAACATTTACCCTTTCGACACACAAATTATATGAAACAGGATGTATTTTGAATGTGAATACAGTCGTAACAGATCTCAGTACACAAGGTAACCAGGAGGT
>CAAKHC010007793.1:0-10061 GCA_901007825.1 Macroramphosus scolopax | reverse complement strand
TAAGGAAACAGGGAAAATCATTGTGTGTGTGTGTGTGTGTGTGTGTGTGTGTGTGTGTGTGTGTGTGTGTGTGTGTGTGTGTGTGTGTGCGCGCGGGCGTTCGATTTTAATAGCCAAAACACTGTAAAAGACGGTTCATGACACATTTGTAAATGTATTCGTAACCTTTGTCCCCATTTTTCCAATTAACTTTTTTTTTTTTTTTTTTCGGCAAAGATTGTTCATTTTTTCATTTTGTCCTTTGGCTGTTGTTAGTATGTCTCAGCTATTTCCTCTAAAATAAATGTGAGGTCTTTCATAATGAATAATGGGCTCCTCTTTCGCAGACACACACCAACGGGTTGAAGGGGGCTTCGCTCTCCTTGGTTGCAGTGCAGCTGTTTGACTCATGTTCCCAGTAATTCAATCAGTCATCCACACGTATGTCTTACAGGGGATACGTGTTATTTATTTAACTGCAGAATTATGACTTTTTTAATCAACCTTTTATTGGAGCAGACAGCCCCCTGCAATTCTTAATATGGTATTAACGTCACTGTGAGTGATGTGCTTGCTGTAAATAGAGGCCCTGCGTACACCTTCTTGGATCTTAACTGAAGTTTTGTTATTTTCATCGTATTTTCCATCCGACAAAAACAGCTGCTCATGTAGGTTGTTTTAAATTCTGTGCATGCAGATATACAACAAGTGCTGAGCTGCTGTGAACAGCATGAACGAAGCCGGGGCGCTGCCTTCTGTTCGTCAGCAGGATGATGGACCTTGAACCGACCACTCTTAATCACCCTTAAGACAACATCCAGCCTCATTGGTCCAATCTGCTGGACAATACCTACAAGATGTAATCATTTCATCTCTATTAGAGGAAAGAAAGCCTCCCACTGCTCAGGAAATTAAGCAGATGCCTGGAATGCAATGGAAGCTTTAATGAAGCTCACTACTGCTGTAAATAATAATATACAGCAGAAATACAGGAACCTTGAATCTTCAGGTCACTGAATATAGCAGACATGCTACAATGATGGGAAAAAAACTTGGTTATTTTTGTGGAAATCACCCGAAGAACAAGATAAAAAAGAACAAGTCAAAAGGTAGAATACATTTTTATATGCGTCGCACGTTGCATTCAGCGCCTCATGCTTAATAGGTCTCTGAGGATATAAAAATACACTTTGCTCTTCTCAATTCACAAAACATGCTAGCAAATTCTTTTTTCTCTCCTTAGCCTTTCCTCAATTAATGCTTCCAAAAGCACATAAAGTAGATAAAAGAACATGACAGGATTTTGGCTCCTATCTCCTCAAACCCCCCCGATCCTCTGCAGCCGCACTTACGGATTACAAGAGGTGCAATCAGACAACGCAAAAATATTCTGAGCCTTCCAACTAAAAACAGACCTGTAATCTTTTTGTTATTAAGTCGAAAACAGACGGACGAATCAACGCCGGCAAAACATATCCTCCCAGGCCGAAGTAAATATGTCAACGTTGTGTTTACAACTGGCTTCAACTGCCATCAAGCGGCTAAGAAATTACCTACTGCAGCTTTAATGTCCACCAAAGGATCGAGCATTCAGAAGCACCGTGTCATCAAGTGGCACCACCTATTTTGCAAAGACTAAATTTCTCTTTCTGTTGCAACTGTCACATCTCAACCTACCATGACTGCCTTGCAATGCTACTAGTATCAGGAAGGTCTATTAAGCCACAGAAACCCTTGTTTGGTAACTCATTTTTGCACACACAAAAAAAAAAGAAGCATGACATCAGCAACAGTGAAATACTGTTGGCCTTCACATGACCTGCCTCAAATCCAGTTCTCCAAATAAGCAGCTGGACACAAATGCACACAGGCAGCTGCATGCAAAACAAGCATCCCCATCCCCTGTCTTAATAGGTTTTTTAGACTCTGTTCTGAATGTACACAAATCAAATGTACCAGCTCAAGGCATGCCTGCAGATACACTGCCCATTGAAGTGAAGTGGTAGTGATATGGAAGTCTTAAGCTGGCACAGGACAGCATGCATAAATCAGAGGCAGCGCGGCTGACCTGAACGGAGGAGGTAAACCCGGGCCGAGGGAACAGGGCTGTTCAAAGAAGAGTAAATTGTGTGACAAGGACAGGAGGACATGAATCAAGGAAATGAAAAGCTGAAGGCAACAGAAGCCGGGAGAAAAGCTTTTCTTTCTGCTTCACCGGGTTTCATATGTGCGCAGGTTTGCGTTTACTGCACGTGTGTACGCATGTGCTGGTTTGTACGTGCACGGACGCAGCTGTGCTTTTCTTCACGGTCATGTATCTTTATGGGTGCACTCACGCACACATATCCTCTGTGGTCAGGGCAAAACGTTTAGAGTCCAGCTACCTCTCCGGTGCTCCACCTGACAGCTCGCCATTTTTCATAACGTTTCTACCGCTCTCTGTCTCTTCCTCCCCCTCAACACTTTCGGATCCCTTGGTTCTCATCGGGCTGATCCTTGGCAGCAGCTGGAGACAGGGAGTGTTTCTTCTTCTTCCCCTCACTCGCTCCCTCCATCTTTCACCCTGTCCTGCTTGCTTCTCTTACCTTCTCCATACCTTTCACTCATACAATTAAACCCTCTTCCTTCCTCTTTCCTCGCCAACAATCACACACATCCTTTTATTCCACTGCTATTCCTCCATCCTTTCCTATTTCAGTCTGAAATGCTTGGCCCTCTTGTGACAAGAGAAGCGAAAGATGGGAAGCAGCAGAGCACCACCAGGCAACAACACAGCAAAAAAAACAACCAGAAAACAAATCTGCCAAATGCAACGTGGCCCCATATTACCTCCTGTTATTCTCCAATCACAAGCGGGCAATTTGAAGAATGACTAAACTTATGATTAATTCATTCCACTGCTGCTGGTGAATGTAGCAGCAATGCCCCAGAGCACCCAAACAATCTTAATCTCTCTCATTACTCTCAGCCAGACCTGTGAAAGTCCCTGTGCATATGTGGGTGTTGGAACATATTTGAAATGTATGCACACGCATGTGTGATTCTCTTAATGTGATTCTGCGTCAGTGTCCTTTCACCCAAAAACTAATTCCAAGCTTGCTAATGCATTATGGATCATTAGACAAATATACTGGCGGAGCACTGATTACAGAAATGAATGATGCATGCTGCTCAGCTTCACACAGTGAGGTCATTTAAGAGACAGTCTCAATGCAATGAATAGGATGTCCATTAGTGGCAGGCTATTGGTAAGATGACACAGGGGTTACATCCAGGGGTTGCGGCGTCATCTGAAACCACATGATCGGCTTCCACTAAAGGTCACCTGCTGTGTGACATTGACAACGAATTGCAATAACAACATGTGGAGCTGGAACCATATTTTTCTAGCCATGAAACCTGGATGGATCAAAAATATAAACAACAAAATTTGACACTTTGTGTGCAACCTCAAAAGGAGTCACGACTGCTTTCAGCCTATAGGCATCCTTTTTACACCTCACCTGACCTTTCAGATGTTCAAAATCTCTGCGGCTTTCACTCCATGACAACGACACTTTTAGGGAAACACTTACGTGTTCTTTGGCGTTTCAAATTTGAGGTTAGACAGGCACAGTGGTACACTAGCGGTAAGGAGTGCTAGGGTCATCTGCACAGCCTCAACATCTTAATTTCATACATATTTATATATATCTATAAGTTAACTATGTGCACCGATCTGATCCCTGGCTGTGTGCTCCTGCCCCATGTGTGGGCTGTCATATGACACGTGTATTTCCACTACATTGGCTACTTCATGTGAGTGATGGACTGTTTTCGAATCGAGAGATGGTAGAAAATGTAAATCCATGCAGAGTCTCTAAGGAAGGCAAAGAAAAAAGAAGAGAGAGAAGAAAGACGAGTCGGAGAGAGAAATTCATGAAGCAAGACGTGAGGGAGCGCTCGTATCTCCGAGCTGCTCCAGCGATACCGTTAGCTGAACTGTTAGCATAGCCATCAATCCCTCTGATTTGCCTTCCTTATCCGTGTCTGATCAATAAGAATAAATGGGCCCTTTATGTTGGCCCCCATTTGTTCAGCTAAGATATCTGCATGAGCATTAAAAACAGTCTTCAGATTCAGTTGGAGTTTTTCAATCTTTTCAGTGAACAAGCCCACTGATTTGAAGCCATTGCAACCTTTTCAAGTGAGATTTGGATTTAATTTTCACCAAAAAAGCATCAGCCATTTCAGATTTCCTCTCAGTTCACCCAAATGGAGCAAACCTCTTCCTGCACACATCTTTTGATTGCACAGTGGCTTTAAAACCAACGTCCCAATTCAAAACTCGGTTTTCCAGCTCGCTCCGAGGCGTAGCGTTCAGCCAATCAGAAGTGCAGATGCACGGAGGTGGGAGTGACTGATTCAGAGCAAAGTGCAGGGGGGTCGCACTGAGGTCACAGATGATGTCACGCTGTAGTGAGTTTTTCATCAAAGCCTCATTATTTCTTTCACTCAGGTTCACTCGGGCAAATTAGCTTCACAACTCAGGTGCGCGCGCGTGGATGCGCCGGTGTGTTCCTAATTCGTGCCGGTGCCCAGCGTGTGAGCGGCTGAGTGTGTCTGTGTGTGTATTGTGCACACGTGTGCTAACCGAGTTTTAATTTCAGCCATTCAAAGAAACACACAGCACTTGTGGCCAGATGCTGTTCCCGGAGAAGGACACATCATCAAAAAGTGGACCATCAAACAGCCCTGCTACAATGACAGGCAACGAAGAGGATACAGAGAGAGAGAGAGAGAAGGGGTGGGGGAAGCCTAACAGAGGGAAATATTAATTGCTATTTATATTTGATAAATGCTTTTCATTTCAGCAAGAGACAAAAAAAAACAGCGAGCTAGAAAGAGGCGATAAACAAACATGAGAGAATGTTATTCATCTTAAAATCATCATCAGCTTGTCATTGTGCACAACAGCGGAACCACTGGGCGTAACATTCATCAGGTACCGGCTGCCTCTGCGACAACTCGCAGATTTCTGTTTGCATACTCTGCCTGGATTTGTGGGTGATTACATAATAACGGGCATCAAAATAGATTCCCTGCATATCTCTTCTTTTGGGGGAATTGGTCTCGATGTGAAGTTTTCATTTAGACTGTTTGTCTGTGTTTATTTGCATGTTGTGCAACAGCAAGCGATCCAGTGACCTTTAAGTTAGGAAAGGGAGAAGATAACAAATTCAGACACGCACACACAAGGATAAACTACACACTGAGTTTCATATTGGGATAACGCATTGCTTTTGCAAACTGAAGAACCCCCCCCATCCCCTTATCAAAGGGGCACGTAAAACACTCCATCACATGGAGCTTTGCAAAAGGCCAGCACTGTCACGGGGGCTTTGCGAGTCTCTAGGTAACTGCTGCACATATTGACCACACTCATGCACACCTACATAACACGTATGAACATTCATTGCTGCACAAAACCAAACAACCCAACAGACACACCAAATACATCCAAGGAAGGGACATTTCATGAGCTTTTTTTTATCTGTGTGTAGGCCAAATACAAGAAGCTGCCCCAGTGTCAACACATACATGCTTCTAGAAGTGCAACACCAGTATGACAAAACCCATCTGCACCTGTATTTGAAGCTCATACCAATTAGCAAGAATTGCTTTGTAAATGTAAAAAAAAATGCACAGGAAGCAGGGGGAGAAAAGGTAGAAAGAGTGACAATGAGGTATTAATTAGCGTGAGGGTGCAAAGCAGCAACTAAGAGTTTTGACAGTAACGAATGTCCCTTTCGTCCCTCTCTCCCCCTCCTCTTCCATTCCATCCCTCTCATTAATTTGCAGCCATAGTTGCGCGCGTCTTCATGCATGTGTGTACCTGGGGTGACTGTCAGCATCAGATCGCTGTGGGCTGCGGTTGCCCCCGGCAATGAGCCAGCACATCATTAGAGAGAGAGATGATTATGTTATTCCGTGTGACAATTTAGACTACACTGACCTACACATACATCCACAGACACTTTTCTTCCTTTTGCACATTTTATTCCTTCCGTTTGATTAATTTTCTATTGAATTTTCTGACTTTTTATTAATTTCCCAACTCGTTCTTGACTCCGGCGCTTTAACCTTGCCGCCTCCCATTTAATACTCGAATTGAACACACGACGAGTCAGCCAAAACGGCAGTAAATGGATGAATGTGGGAAATGCCCCTGAAGTGATAATGAAGGAAGGAAGTGCTGTTGTGTGTGTGTGTGTGTGTGTGTGTGTGTGTGTGTGTGTGTGTGTGTGTGCATTAGCTAAGTACTCCTATGTGTGTGCTCATGTGCTTTAGGATTGTGAGCGCGCTCAACGTTTAAAGGACACAAAGAGACGAAGACACAGCTTCCACACAGAAAGGAACAGACGTAAAAAAAAAAAACAAAGTCAAAAAAGGAAAACTAATTTCCTCTCCCTCTGAGATCCACCTATGGGCTATGGAATTGCGCTATGCCATCTTTCCTGGTGGTCGTGTAGCCCTTAAGCAATACAGGGATTAGCCTAGAAGTGTGTGTGTGAAGCTCCTGCTGTACTATGAGGCTGTGATCTGAGGGAATATATCTCCATGCAATAAGACCTGAGGGAGAGCTCCGGTAGCGGCAAGAAAAAACAAAAAGATGAAGGTGTTTGGTGCAAACAGTTGCAACAGAATTCTGCCTATTAAGTAATGGTGTTAGATCTGTTTCAAGCTTTACAGAACGTCAAAGGATCAGTGAATTAAAAAAGTTACTTTTAACTACAGGACATGTTACCAGGCAACTGGGGAAAGCAAAATGACTTCCTTTAACCATCCCATTCCACTTGACTTTATTAGGATTTTTTGGGTGAATAAGAATTTCTGTTGTGCAGACGGTGACGGAGGCACATTTCTTGTCTTTTCCTTTTGGTTGCTATTCTGGCATCCACCTTGTTTCTTAGTAACGGGGCCATTTTTCTTTCTCTTCCTCTGAATGTGTAAATGAGATCATTTTTCAAATGTCCTATTAATAACCACTATTTGTTACAGTCTGTTCTCCAGAACTATGGGTTTGTACCTTTGTCTACTTTAGAATTCTGTTGGCAAACTATCAGGAATAGTTTGACAAATTTGACAATTAACTCTCTTGCTGAGAGTTAAATTGACACCTCTCTCGTGTGTGCAAGCTGCTTACAGTGTGAGGCTAACACGGTGCCTTCAGGAGCAACTGGGAAATGTGAAAGTTCCAACCTCCAAGGTGGGAAAACAGACTGAGCTAGGAATATCCTACTAGGAAAGTGTGAGGCTTTTGAGTGCTCAGTGAAGTAAGTTATTATTTATATAGCTTCTTTTTTCAAAACTGGGTTACAGTGTGCTTTATGTAACCAGCTGGTTACGGGGTCATGCCTCTTATTGCGTAAGGCAGGTGTGTCATTTAGCCAATGACCGTGGTGTCAGCGTTCTGAGCAAGGGTTCAATAGTTTGCTTTAGCTCCTCTCTTCCTTTTCAGCTGCTTTGAGTTTCAGTTTTCGGGTCCAGGACCACGGCCCGATTTACTGCAATATTCCTGTGTGTGGTATGGTATAGCTATTCTGTGCTACTTCTCAGGTTGAGAGTATGCAGACTACTGAGGGAAGCATTTTTGTTATGTTTATTCATTACGTAATTCATTCAGCTATTCAGCAGTGCAGTGACTATCATTACTCCTCTTGCTGCAGACTTACCACAGCCATTTTTTGCCTTGTGTCGTGCTTCGCTCGTTGACGCTACTACTAGCTGCTTAACTCTGTTACATATTCAAAGGGATAAAATAAAACGAGAATAAAGGCGAGAGATACTTGTAAAATATAAATTGCAAAAAGAGCCAACCAAAAAACCAGAAAAAGGTCAACTCATACGTAGAGAAAAGGAGAAAGAGAGTTCCCTGACCTCCCTCTCAGGGGAACAAAACACAAATGGAGTGCGTTTATATAGTGCTTTTATCCGTGCAGCTCATCAGGACCAATTTAGGGGGCCAATGTCTTGCTCAAGGACACTTCAACACGGTCTCTGATGGAGCCGGGGATGAACCAGTAACCTTCCATTCACTACACAGCCACTCTATTCTGCACACAGAAGGCCTGAGGGGCCTAGCAGGGGCATCGGCAGTTCACAGATGTATTCTGCAGCAAGATTATTCAAAACCTTGTGGACGACAGGGTGATTGGTCTTGAATTGAGTCCTAAATTTGATCAAAAGACAGTGTGGCGACATCAGCATCGGGGTGATACGGAGGTTAGAATGATATGAGGTCTTATTAATCGAACTAACTGGAACGAGATAACAGCATCTTGACTAAAGCAGGAGTAGAGAGCATTGCAATAAGTGGGAGGACACAAAATCATACCATTTCTAACTGCTGGAAGGACGACTGAGAGGGAGATTTATTCCATTTTCCTGAAGATAGCCTGGCAGAATAACTGACTTGATATGCTGACAACAGTTTGGCTTTCAGTAAAAATACCACAGAGGTTTTGGGAGGAACATTTTGTATTTGTAGCCAATGAGCAAACGTGTTGAAGGATGTTCAAAAAGATATGATTTTGGATGACAAACAGAACATTATTGTCATTTAATTGAAGTTTTGAGACATCCATTTACTAATTTTGGCGAAACACTTGGGTTAAGCAGTTCAAATTTGAGAGGTTATCTGGCTTAGGGGAGAAGTAGTGACTGTGGCTCAATCAACAGAAAATAGTGTTCTGATCGGGAATGAATCTGTGTGTGACCAGGAGGTGCTTAGCTTAGCCTAGCTTAGCTTAGCTTACCTTAGCTTAGAAATAGTTTTTAAAAGTTGATTTCCTTCAATGTATTTCCTGTTTAGCCTTTCTGACTCACAAACACTGATGCACAGCAAAAAATGTCAGAGGCCAGAGGGATCATAGATATGAGTATGGTGGGTGAGATATCATTACCACACTGAAGGTAGGAACATGTTTTATTATGTTTCCTGCAGCAGCGCAAGCTCTCTTCAGTCTCGGTTACAATATTTATATTACAGAATCTTTGCGTGTTAATTTGTTTTATTTATGAAGCTCACCCTCTGCCTCTTAGGTTAATTTCCCATTTCACTGGTTACAGAATGTGTGAGTGGATTATATCATTTACGAAGTGAGGTCGTGTCTTGTTTATGTCAAAGATCTCGTAGAGCGAGCTGCATTTCGGAGTGCAATTATTTATGTTTTCTTTCTCTCCTTCTGCGTGTGTGTGTGTGTGTGCGCGCGCGTGTGTGTATTGAGTAGTGACTGTGGCTGAATAAACAGTAAATAGTGTTCTGATCAGGAAAGAATCTGCATTCTGTGTGTGACCAGGAGGCGATTAGCTTAACTTAGCTTAGCTCAGTTTAGCTTAGCTTAGCATAAAGACTACAAGCAAGGAGAATCAGCTATCTTAGCTAGCAATGAAAGTAAAAAGTAAACACTGACACATGTAAAGCACACTTATTAACAGAGATCTCGTTGTTCAGAAATATTTAAAGCATTTACATTTGTTTTGTTTTCATTTGATTTTATGAAAAGGTTAAACTAAGTCTTTTAGAGCCAGGCTGGATCTTCCTGTCTTTATGCTAAGCCTCCTAGCTGAATACTTTGAGAGTGGTAAAAATCATTAAGAATTTGAATAAGTGTATTTCCTTGGTGTACCAGACTGTACACAGTTTTCCTTCTTTGGCACATGTTTTAAGTGTTGAATTAAAGCAGCGGGATAATGTGATAGAAGTGATGCTGCCAGGTTTTTTAGTGATGAAGAGTAGCGATTTAACGTTTTGTCGGTGTATCAGACTTCTCCTAAAGAACTGAAAGACAATTCAATGCCGTGACTGGCATGGGAAACCAACGTTTATAGGCTTGTGTCTTTCATTGTGGACCACGAGCAGGTCATGCAAACACACAGCAGTCTGACGAGCAGCGAGACTAGCAGGGTGTTGAAAAGTGTAACCACTGGTTTGGCACCCAAGGCTTCTTCCTGTGATGCTGTTTTTCATTATCTACTCGTGTTAATCCTGAGATCTGCTCATTAAACAGAGCGAGACCATCAACACACTGTCAGCAAAG
>CAAKHC010007791.1:0-34682 GCA_901007825.1 Macroramphosus scolopax | reverse complement strand
CATATCAGGGAGTGTATAAAGAAAGGACGCCATGGACGCGCATCATAGGGGAAGTCAGGCGATGTCCAGTTGCATCATAGGTCATAAATCCCGCCCCTAAATGTGAGACGATGGGACTTCGGCCAAAATTAATACTCAGTGTTCACATCAAATAATCATTTCACAGTCAGTTTTTATAGTTCTTATCACACCGGTGTGTGTTCAAGTTGTCATTATTCTGATAGGTTTGGTTTAAATTAGATATTTGAGTCTACAGAATGGGGAAGTGACGTTGTGATTGACAGCTGCTGTACATAAGACAGTTGAGAGGGGATGTGATTCTAACTCAAGTTGTTCTGCAGTGAGCCGATGGATCACCTCTGAGCAGAGTCTGATTACAGCTGACGTCACCAGTGAGATATGGTCTCTATGGATCTACGGTACATAGCCTCAAATAGGATGAAAGGTTCATCAAGTCCATCAGTTTTTGCATTTTTAATCCCAAAATTTATAATCCTGCATGGTAATCTCTACAATGCATAGGCCATTACCGGGCTTGCAGAAGGCTATTTGGAAAGGTTATCAACCACAGGGGGGGACTAAGTCAGCACACAGACACTGCCATCGTGGAATTAGTTGATCAGTAGTTTCATGGTGTATTCGTGGGTTTCACAGGGTTGGAGTGACAGCCAACGGAACAAAATATACCTGCTATAAACAGATCTCGTACATTCTCTATGTGAGAGGAGGGGTTGACATGTCACGGAGAGAGAGAGAGAGCGAGAGGGGAAAAGAGGGTTCGCTGCCAGCAGAATGGAGGGAATTGACTCATACTGCTACACACACTTCATGATGTGTAAACTTCATACATACTTCATAATTTGGAATCATACTGAAAAACAAATCCTGGTGAAACAGCATGTGTCACTAACAACCTCAGATATCTCTTTTGTACTTGACAGAGCAGCTCATGTATGATGTCATGACATATATAATCATCGTAACCGATCGCACTAGGTAACTCTACCATGCAAGTGGACTTGCATGAAAACAAATGTAATTTCGGTTAAAGTAAATTCACAATTGAGAACTGGTATCGAAAACCTAATGTCAGGATTTTCTATGAATGAATTATTCTCAATACTTTGATCTGGTTTTGGCTGTAATGCTCGTCTCAGATTATTTCCTTCTGACTGATCACCGCAAGTAAGAAGGACAGGAAGTAAACTCAAACTGGCAAAGGTTTGGTTTTGGACTGTGCTGTGGGGACATATCCATTTTTCATTCAAGTGTGATTTTCTCTGGTCGCAGCTCTGTTCAAATGTATCCGCCCCAATTCGCTCCCTGAGGGGACTCTTCTCCTGACACTCACTGAATCCAACATAAATGCAATGCGTCTTCTTTCGACTCTGCACATCAATGACATATTTTTCAGTTGAAAACCCACACTTGGGTTTGCATGCTAATACAGAACGGCTGGAACTTTTTTGCTGATGATTTTGCTGCAAAGTGGCTCCATTTAACATTTAATGGCATTTATTGTGGATTCATGTCATTCAGAAACACGTCCGGCCTGAATGGGTCAGTGAATTTGAGGCATGATTTAAATAGCTGATGCGTATCAGCAAAGGCAGCCAAGACTTTCAGTGCTGTCTGAACGAACGCTATGTCCCACTCCAGTTCCCTGCAAAGACGGTAACAAAGAACCTTATTGCATTTTCTATAATCCTATTACCCATAATCCTGGAACTGCCAGTAAGGAGGCGGAGCAAATGTTAGGTCATAAAAGAAGCAGGATGTAGCAACATAAAGGTGAAGGGGAAGCGTTTCCTCTTAATGACACCCGGGGTTTTATGCGGCCTTGAGTGAGGGCCAAAAGAAAATCAGGAGGGAGGTGGATGCTGGTTGTTAGGACGTTGGAATGAATTTCGGGAGGTAAAGATAAATAAAATTGGATGCTGAAATTATTATTCAAATGTATTTTTTATTATTATTATGAAAGTTTTGGCTGCTGTTAGTGGATCTCGCTTCCCTGCATCTGAAAACGAACCGTTTGATGGACTAAAAAGTTTTCTCAATAGCAATCTGACATTTCATGTGCTAACCTCTTAAGTCACGATATCAGAAATAGTAGAAAGCAAAGCACCCACGGCGATCGCCACTCCTTAACATTTAAGGACCGATCGTCGGAAGGTTTAGGATTTCCATAAACAAATGATATAATAATATATAAAAGAAATCTACAGGATCTGCAAGGTCCAAATTAAATATCCCTCCACAACAAGCTATCTAGGGGCACACTGGCGAGCTACACGACCTACAGTCTGAGGAACCAAAGCAGGCAGGAATGACCTCTTTGGCTCTATTTGGTGCAAAATTACAAATTAGCAAATAGGCAGTGGTCATGTTGGGACGCCCTCTAGTGGACAGGACAACAACATGCTGATTGTGGTATCAAAGCATTTCAATATAATTCATGCGTTGCATTCATGAATGCACTTTGAATGGGATTATAAAGGTAAACTGATAACACTATCAGTTTGTAGGTGCGTTTTGGTGACGGAGGGAGGAAAGGGGGTTGGGTTGGTATCCAGTGGGGGGTAAGCGATGTAAAGCAGGTAATTTGTAGTCGAACAGTATGTGAGTGTGTGTGTGTGTACTGTTTATGTGCACGGACCTGTGATTTCATGCCAAGTGAGGAGGCAAGCAGGCAGGTGTGTGAGTGTCAATGATAGTGAAAGAGAAAGTGAGCATATGGGACTGCCTTTGTACGTGTGTGAGGGAGCATGCACCCGTGTGTGCGAGTGTGTGTGTGTGGTGGGAGGGATTGGAGTGGATCTTAGGGCCCCGCTGAGTCTCTAGCACCAATTACTGTACCCTGCACATCTGCTGCCATCCTGCTGAGCACAGTGTGTCCGGGCACCATGCCCACACCCACACATACACCACACTGAGCACCAGTGCGGGAGTATCAAGAACTTCATAAACTCTTTAAAGCCTCTCCCTTCACCTGCCATCCCGATTAACCTTTCCCTCATACCAGATCATGTCTATCTCTCATGTCTTTCCTACGTCTGCTGTTTTTTTCTTCCGCTCCATCCCTTCAGTTTTCGCTCTAGGACCTCAATTGCTATCTGTTGGCGGAAAGTGGGCCTTGATGTAGCTCGGCTGCTAGCACAAGGCTTCAATCCCAGCACTCTGCTCTCGACTCTTACACTTTTTCTTCTTTGCTATCCTCCCATCCCGCCCTCTTCGTCTGCGAATGTTGACCCCCTCCATGTGTGTGATATTGAAGTGGTCAGAAAGTCCCAGTCTCTCCTCTTTTCTACTGTTCATTCGTTTGCTCCTCCTCCCTTTTTCTTCTCATCTCTCTCCATACTTACCATAAGGAACGACCCCCACCATGACCCCCTACCGCACGTGGGATACCGAAATGGTCAAATTCCAATTCCCTTTTTACCTTCTTCTGCTACTCCTACCGCCTCTGCAATCCTTGCCTATCATCCCTTCTCTCATCCCTCCATCTTTAGTAATGAAGGTGTCTCATTCCTCATTCCACTCTCTTTTGATCCTTGAATATCCAGACTTTTTCCCATATCTACACTCCCTTTCATCTTCACCCACGCTCCTTTGTGTCCCAGCTTCTCCCATGACCGTGTTTCACCTCCAGCCTTCTGCTTGATCTCCCTTACCAGTGGTGATGACACCCTCCAGTCTGATGATGTTGGAGTGGTCAAATTGCCCCAGGATGCCAGCCTCGCTGAAGAAGGAGCGACGCTGTTTGTCGGAGCAGCCTGATCTTAACGTCTTTATAGCCACTGGCAGCTCTCTCTTACTTGGCAGCTTGAGGCAGCCGCGACACACCTCCCCGAAGTCGCCTGTTGGAGGAGTCAGATAAACAGAGGTCATGACTCCTGTGGATTTATGAACAGCAGAGAAAGTATAAGGTGAGATATTGCAGGCCACACTGATGATATGGAGTAATGTCTGTGCAAAGATTAAAAAAAAAAAGAATGAACAGGAGGTCAGACTAAGGGGAGACTCAGGGAGAAAGGGCAGGATAGCAGAATCCGATGAAGAAATACAAACATATTGGGGAGGAAGAAGGATGATGTAAATGTGCACAACAGAGAGAGAGACATGAAATACAAAGGGATCAAAGAGAGATCAAACATGGGGTAAGGTGCAGGAGTAAAATTGAAACATGAAGAAGAGACAAGGCAAACATCACTGATAGAGATAGTATCTCTCATTCTCCTTAAGGCAGGTTGGGAGGCGGTGCAAGAATACCTCAGGTTGACTCAAGATTGCCCCAGCTGTGGGTTGTCCCTTTTCTGTTTGCTGGGATTTAGCTTTCGATGTTTAATAGAGCAGATGAAGGCTAATACCATATTGGACAATGTCTTTATGTCTCCCATATACACATACAGTCTGTACGAATTAAATTATTCTATAGCGATATAATGCTCATATCCTGCTTCAAATTGTGTCAAGGATCGATTTCACGCTTGACGATCATAGTACAAAAAGAGTCATTAAATATGGTCGCACAATGTCCTCTGCTGCTCTGAGGGGAGCTCTCTGAAATTTGAATGGATTTTTATTCAAACTTTATTTAACCAAGCAAGCTATTAAGAACAAATTCTTATTTAGAATGGCAGCCTGCCATTAACCCTGATGAGGTCATCGGGGTCACATCATTAATCACAGACTATAATTCCAGATATCTCTGATTCACTCTGACTGTTCTTTTACAGCTTTATTCTCATGAACAACCGTTTACCTGTGTGCACGATTCTCTCAATCTTGATGCTCGAGTTGTCCAGCTCTTTGGCAAAGGCATGAACGGCCTGCAGCAGGTCCTCGCAGGTCTCCGGGTCAACGTAGGTCCTGCGTGTTGGGATCTTGACTGGAAACATACAACACACAGTATTAGTTTAACGACATCAAAAGGCAAATATATTGATTAGTGGGACAGAAGCACATAACTTAAGCTGCACAGAAACAATGGCCGACATTATCCCTGTCGTCGCATCCCTCCATTAGTTTCCCGTAACATGCAGAGTAAACTACAAGATGTTGTTGATTGCCTATAAGGCACTCGGTGATTTCATTTCAGGAATCATGATCTCCCATCTATCAGATTTGCTTAAACTCTCGATTGTTGGAAGCAGCTAATAAACCCCATCTTTGTTCTGCCTGCACGTCTGTGTGTGTGTTTGCGTGTGTGTGAGGGTCCAAGTAAGGATGAAACGTCTACATCGGTTGCAAAGTAGATCAAAAGAACCGGCCCCCAGGTCCAGTAAACCTTTAAACTGTGTATGGACAGATAAATTAACAGAGCAGGTAAGGTGCATGAGAAGAGAAATCTGTGGCCCTGACCTACTGCTTTGTGCTCTCTTGAAGTTACCGTCGGCAGATAAATTGGTATCTGAGCCTCTTCAATAAAGAATTTCTCTCTCAAAGCTGGACATTGGATAAAATGTTGTCTCAGAAGGAGCCTTTACCCTTTGATCTACAGACATAAATCAATACTTGAGTTGGTGTTATAGCTGACAAACGTACACGACTGTAAATGTGAGTTTAGAATAAGTAAACATACCAAAGTATGAAAATATTGTTTAAGTTTTTTTTACATTTAGAAAGCTGTTATTACATCTATGTATAGATAATTTGTCTAATACTCGTCTGCAGGATTTGACCTTGCGAACACCAGAGGCAGCGAGAAAACGGAGATCAAAAGCTCAGAGCGCGCAAATCTGACTTTGGGTTCCTTCCACAAGGCTTTAGTCAGATCACAGTTCCCTTCCAACGGGCTTTTTGTCTTTTCACTTGCTTCAGAATGTTATCTCACTAACACACACACACACGCAAAGTAGCAGACACACAACATAACATAATCTTTAGTCAGAAAACTAGGACAGAACATGTTAGACAGTGAAATGCTGACGCAGGGAGACTGAAGTGCGTCCCGTAGGATCGGTCGCAGCACTCGCGGTCGACTTGCTGCTTTGTTGTTAGTTTAAGGTGGAGGACCCAGGTCTGAGCACCCCCCCCCCCCCCCTCCCCACACACACACTTCCATGGATAGTTACAATGTGACATTTGATTTATAGCCCAAGTAATCTTAATTCCAGACAAATAAATCATTTTAGTGTCGCTTTAACTGAATCTACAAACAGGAAAATGTTTTGTATTGATGATTATCTGGGCTAATTTCTTTCAAGGACCCGAACAAGATCACAGCGGTGACACTAATGAAACACAACAATTGGAAATTTCCGCTGACATTTAGAGCCGAAAGTGATATTGACCTCCGACTGTTTCACTGTACAAAGCAAAACCAAAACACTACCTGGTTCCTCAATGGGGTCTCTTGTTTCCTTTATCAACTGCCGATTGTATTTACCAAACACTAACAACTTGGAGATAAACTCCCCAGCAGTTAGCCAATAGCCATTAACCAATGGCGTAGAGTGCTCAATTAGATGACCTTTAACCCTTATTACTGCATGTTAAGGATAATCTTCCAGGAAAAGGTCTGGTAGTTTTCCCAAAAGCCGGACAGGAGCTTTGAAATGTGATTACAGCTCCGGATCGACCTGAGGGATTCTTTACTGGCTGCCTCATAACGGCTTATTGATCCGGCACACACAAACCCACGTAAACACATACTTGCGGGAACAAACATACACAGATATGTGTGTGTGCGGAGACACACAAATACAACCAAAAGTGTAATTATGAAGCAATTGAAACCTTTTTTCTATTCAAGACCAGCGATGAGTGGATGATCGAAGGCCCTTTTTTCTGTCCGATCGTTTTTCTCAAACACATTGTTGTAGGTTAAAACCTTCTCGAAACACAAACACATTCATGAGTGGAATGCGGTCATAAAAGATGCCGGCTGAATACAGCTTCAAATACTCAGATATACACACACACACACACACACGCACGCACACGCGCACACACACAAAGGCATGCACGCTTCATTGGCTACTTGGCTGATTGGTTTCAGGGTTAACTGTGTCACTGCCATGAGCGATTGAGGGGAAACTGAAGCATATTCACACTTGGCTGCATGAGTGGCACATCTTCAGTGGACCACAGCGTGAACATGCTTCAAGCACCAAAATATTTTCACTCTAGACAAAAAAAATGCCTTCATCCTTCATCGTCGCTATCACAACCCTCTTTTCTCGTTGATTTCCCCCGACGCCTTCTCTTACTGTCTGTCTCTCACATGCAATCGGACCACGGACAATGTTTTAAACTGTTGTATTAAATGAGATTGCAGATGAGTCTCGATCTGTTTCTCTCCACCCCCACCAGCCCTACCCCGCAACAATCATACGTTTCTAGGTCATGTACTCTGACATTAAAACTAATGTTCCGAACAATGTCAATAATGATGAGTCTCTATGCCTCGGCTATATAACCTCTTCACACTCCATCCTTCCTGACTGCATCCTTCACACACTCGTTTATCCTCCTTCAACCTCTACTTCCTCCACTTCATCCCTCACACACTCATTAATTCACTCATTCCCACCTCTTCTCGATCCTTCTGTTTTAATATATGGCTATAGAGTGTGTTTGAAGAGTCTGGCAGGCAAACAGATGGGACGAAAAAAATAAATAAAATCAGGCTTACGGACCTGCCGCACCATGAGAGCATGCTCGATTGGGGAGTCGGGAACGGACTCCGGAGATTGTGTGTTGGATGGAGAGAACAGAAATGCATCCGTTTGTGTGAGAGTCCGTGTTCTACCGAAACGGTGTGTGTTTTTGAAAAGCAGGCCAAAAAGTGTGTGTGCGTGTCTGTGTGTATTGCATGCTTGTCAGCTGTTGGCATGTCTTTGTTTGGGCAGATTTAATTCCCAGCCGCATGGCTTCGGCTCATTATTCATCAGACATAGTGCTCCAAACCTCTCCAGAGGGCTCAGCATGCTGGGAGATTAAACAACGCAAATGAGCACGCGCACGGCACATTTTCAGAGCTGTGAACACACACACACACACACGAGGAAACTCTGAAAACACACACATATTAGCAAAGCATTGGTATGCACACACATTCACACACACAGGGAGAGATCTGTCAAACAATTTCCATTCTGTCACTGTCCAACAAAAAGACTATTGAGAGCTTAGAGAGTTTTAAGAAACAAGCCTTTATTACCATGTACGACAACATTGACCGTCCCGTCTCTCTACTGTTGCCGGCCTTGCTCTGGAGATTTAACTCCCTTCTCCTCCCCCCCAATCTTTGGCTCTTTCTGCTGCTGATTTCAATCTCTCCCCATCACAGCCACACAAACCACCTAATGGACTGCATCATCGGGCTCAGACTAGGCCGAGCATGCACTCAGAATTAAGAATTAATGCCTAAAAGGTAATCTGGACTGCCTGTGTACATGGGTATTCACATGCATTCCAGCACATGTCACAAGAAAGGAAAAAGGAAAGTTAGAGCTTGATCATCGCTGTCACTTACACTGGAAGTAAAGTTCCTCGTCTCCCTCTTGAGAGGCTTTGCTGTAGCCGCATTGTCTACGAAGACAAACAAAGACAGGCATCAGACAGTATTTCATCCCAGTTGGCAGACACAAACAAATACAAGCATGATACTCTGTTTATCTTGCAAGGTAATAGATTATGTGGAATGTGCAATAACTGTGGGATGAGAGAAAGCGAAGACAAGAGTATTGATAGTGGTGATGGAAAGGATACAGAGAGGCATTCAGAAGGACCCCTGATGTGACGGCACCGATGAGCAACAGAAAGATCTGAGGCCGAATAAGTGGAAATCCTGCCTGATTTGACTGAGCGAGTCACAGTCACACACTGATCGGCCTGGAATTGTTGTTTTTATGAAGGAGGTGAGCGCACATACATACACGGGGATATGTACTTTATACACGTATATGCAACATCTCTCATCCCCTGGCCACGGCAGGGGGTCTAAAGAGGAGCGAGCTCTCTATGATCTGACTGTGGATGGCTTTTAAGCTTAGAGGAGAACTTGGCTCTCTACCATCGCGGAGACATACACACAAGCACGCCGACACACAGACACACACTGTAAGTGACAGATTAACAAGTGATGAACGGACATCCTGGCTGGCCGGCATGCTTCCCTGGATTAGAGAGATGGGTGAAATGCAAGACAAGAGGATACAGCGAGGACACTGAAAGAAGTTTGATGATAAAATCTGTGCTATATTATTAAAATTGTTCAACAGACAGGGTGTCTAAAGATATATATATTGTTAATATACTCCAGATATGAAAGTTGACAGAAGGCTACAGTCGGAGGAACTCTCTGCTGCATTTTACTTCATATACCTGCAGGGTTTATGTAACAAGAAACACGTGTTTAAGCATGTGTTCATATCTGCGTTCTTCATACTAATTAACAGGGAACACGATTCTTGTGGCTGGTTATCATATTTTCAAGGATTATTTCAAGACAATAACAGCGACGGTCTGGCAAACGACTGTCGATCACTGCTTGGTAAAGTTAAAGGTGGCCTGTCTTTAGGGTATCTTCACAAACATCTATGTGTTAATCTGAGAGGTTCACTTCTTCCTTGCATTTCTGGCGCATTACAGCCATCTGCAGATCACTGGAACAGCCTGAATCAATTGGCAGGATGTGTATTGCGTCATCCGTGTGCACATTCTCACGTAAACAAAATTGGGACCCACTCAGAAAAAAAAAGGAGCAACTCTACAGTGTTACCAGAGTCCAGAAACTCCACATGGTACATTGAATTAACTTTTAGGTGAGTGAATGAGTGAGGATGATCAGGCTTGTGTCAATTGTGCTGTGCATGTGTTAAATATAATGTCTGTTTATCGAGCCGTATGCTAATGCGAATGTCAGAACACATCAGCACTTCACGTAGAACCGGCACAGCTGACAGGGAGTTCACAGACAACCTGACAGGCTTGCATTGTGTAAGAGTTTGTTCCGGCGCTTCTTTCTTTATTTGTTTGCACATGTGGACATGTATGTGCGTCCATGTGAGGTGATGCTCGACTGTGTACGCGCGAACGCTTGCAGGTGTGCATTTTACAGGGCGGTGGGGGAGTGTTTCGCATGTGTATGTCCCTGTGAGTGTTCGCGTGGGGAGATGTGATCGAGGGTGAGGCTGACACATCCCTCAGCCTGTGTAGCAGCAGGGTCTGAGACAAGGTCAGGACCCTGTCTGTCAAAACACACCAGCAGACCCATGCACCACAGATCCTCAGGGCAGGAGATACCAGACAGCGGCGAAGAGACAAGAATTAATAGATAAGGGAGCACAGTGAAAAGGGAAAACCGGAGGGCGATGAGGACGGAGGGCATGACGGTACCAAGAGAAACAAGATCTAAGAGACATAAGGGGGATTAGAGGTAAAGCAGCAAATTGGGAACATGGCAAGGGGAATAGGGCAAAGCAGGAGATAAATCATTGAGAAAACAAAAAGTTGGAAAGCAGAGAGCTGGTGAAAATAACAGGTAAGAGGATAATTGGGAGGAATAAGCACGCCAACACAGCACAGGGTCAGAGGAAGAAGCAAGGAGTGGCAGAAAGGTAGCCAAGAGTGCAGGGCGGGATTTGGACATTGTAATTGTGGATAATCTTTAATTGGCTCCACATGAAGTGACGCTCATTGAATGCTCTTCACATCGTGGAGGTGTGAACAAAGGACAGCACGGCGGACAAGGAAGACTTCAGAAAGAAAGGATCTGTTTCCGTATTTTGGAAATGTTGCGGTTCTCCTGATCAGATGTTCGTTAATCATATGTTATGTGCAAATTTGTCGTCCGGACCGGTTTGTCCTCCAGTCTTCTGTGGGGACAAACTTGTTCTACCATTTGAAATAAATTTGTCCCAAAAAACATGACGAAAATCTATCTTGGCAGACTGTAAGCACACAGCAGGCAACCGGACCCAAACAGATGCCAATAAATGTAGCATTAGAGAAGATGATGAAGATTGAACAAAGCAGTAAATGCTGGAAGGAGGTGACGGACTGATAATTACTCCATATGCCAAAAGATTCCGAATAAAGAAATGTTTTTTTTAAAATAATGCCATCATTTAGGTTTTATTGTATTTAGATCTAAAACTACTTATAGGTTTTTTGTAACTATTCTACATTTTGAAACAAATTGTCGAATCTTCTTCCTTCAAGATCATCTTCTGGCCAGATCGGCCACCTTGTTGCAGAAGATTGAATTAAAGAAGCAAGGCAATGTCAGAAAATCTGACATAAAAACGGTTGATTAGTCAAGTGAATGACAAGAAGCAGATGAGCCAAACACCCAGTGGAAATAGAGGAATACGAGTTTTAGGGACGTCAAGAGACATGACAACTAAGCTTTGAAGGACATAAATTAGGAAGAAGAATGTGCAAGGCTGCATGACGGTAAAGTTGGATGACTTGATTTATTGACTTGCATGACTCCTTTTATATTACTTCTTTTGAAATGTCACAGATGTGACAAAAATTAAACTGCGGATGCAAAGTAGCTCCTTCTGGGTAGTGGATTCTTTTAGGGCACGAATAACGGTCTCCATCATATTTTAATTTCATTTCATATTGAGGCAGAGCAGTTATGGGGTCATAAATGGAATTGGGCCAACAGCTATGCAAATGGGAAGAAACCTGAGATATTTTTTGGGCTAACTGGCATTTTGTTGGTATGAGGGAAGCTAGAGAAACAAAAGAAACCACTCAGGGGGAGATGCGATGGCGGGACAACTGTGAGGAAATCAAAGGAGGATAAATAAGACGGTGGAAAAAGAGAAGGTCGGGTAATTGAGAAGGGGAGTGCAGACATGCCAGTGTACCTGGGCATCAGCTGTGTGAAGGGAGGAAGAGGAGAGAGAAGAGGAGGAGGAGGAGGAAGAGTGGAGAAGGAGGTCGAGAGCAGCACCACGCTAGCAGGAGTTACATTGGAGGAGCTTGAGCAGACACTGCTGGGAAGAAAACAAGGGAGGGGGGAGGGCCAATGTCAATCCCGGCTCTATTCACTTCTTTGAAAGATGATCACTCAACACAAATATGGACTGAAGGATTCCTTCTTCTAATCACTGAAATATGGTGAATGCTGCCAACAAAACATACAAAAATAATCATGGATCAGCATTCCTATTAAAACATATATTCTTTAGTTTAAAATAGATCCTGTCCTGTTTTCATCCACACAAAGAACATCGGTCCCAAGTTTATATTCGACTGTTTTGACTGGAGTTCTGTTCCAATTTCAACATTTCACACGTCAGAGGGATCAGATGGCTTTGATTAGAATAGAGGAAGGAAAAAATCTGGATGCTAAAACACTGAATATCCTTGCGGAATAATGTCACAGTCAGCCAGGCCTCATCAAATGTTAATTTTGGCAAGGATGCTCATCTTAGAATTAATCTTCTTTAATCTGTCGTTTACAGATTATGAAAATGAATGGATGTAATTAATGAGGAAATGGAACTCAAACAATGTTATTTAATATTTTTATCACATTTTTGTTGTTAGCACAAAACGAACGCATCCAAAAACAACAATAAGTCCCCGGCCGTTCATCCCTACTGAATATTTACAATCCTCATTTTACCAAAAAGATGAATTGTTTCTCAAAAAAAGTTGGGAAATGTAGTTTTCTAGCAAACATTATTCAAACAAAAGTAAATTGTGTTTTTACCATAGTGAGTTTGAACAGCGGGAGGATGCTGTTTAGGATTGACTTAAAATGAAGAACTACATTGAATGGGACAAAAACGTTTTTGTTTGATTCTGTATTCTGTTCATTGTAGTGCAATTTTTACCATTTAGGTCTTGAAATCAATTTTATCGAGGCTTATTTTTTTTTTCATTTAGTCACATTTTTTGATACACGTGTGAGGAGAACAGCATCGAGAAATAAATGTATAAACTTCAGAAGACACAGGGTGTATTGTACCTTTTCTATGGAGGACACCTTTTAAAGGGAACTATGGAAGAGGAAGTGTCTTTTGAATGTTGAAAGTTTGCCGAAGTCTTGGATGTACAACAAAACCTTGATGTGCCACTGAGCATCTTTCATAAGAATGAATGTGGCCCCGCCCCTATGCTGAAGTTCATTATACACCCATAACTAACTGAAGTGCTTTTGTATCTCGTTTTTTGTGAAAGGCGGCGATAAGCCTGCGGAAACTCGCAGAGAGCAGCGCTCACACAGTTACATAAAGAACATTGTTCTTACTCTTCTTAAAAGACATCTCAAAGGCAAATATGCTCGTTTTCGAGTGAATGTCTATTTCAATCTGAAGTAAAAAAAAGGGCACAGCTGCTATGTAAATTATGTCTCAGTTACTGTTCTTCCTTCTCCACCTGTATTCTCCTCTAAAATAAAATGCAGTTATGGAAATATTATGAATAATCGGTGAGAGAGCTGGAAGGGAATACTAGCTGACAAGTGAAGCACGGAGGAATTAGCCAAGCAAAGACTTCTATAGTGCAAATTACATGGACACTTTGGGAAATTCATAAAGCTTATTAGACTTTCATTCATTTGTGTTACTCTAATTTGTACGATTCAAAACCGTGACATATTAGTTTCCCTCTATTGTTTGTTTCTGGGGGATATACACAAGGGTGATCTATACTGATTGATTATTATAAAGCATACACAAAGGTGGACTGTATGGCTCAGGTAGAGAATAATTAACAGGTCCATTTGTACAAATGAGGTATGTTAATTGAATCTATTGTGGATACAAAAGAAAGTGAACTTTCATATTTAAAATGGAGGATGTTTGTTTGGTTTGAGACATGTAAGCACAACTGTGTACGAGACATACAGGGAACGATACACTGCCCTGCTTGAGACCTTTTCTCTCGACCTACCCACAAACCTCCTGGCCTCATTTTTTTCCCCTTCAAATCATACTTTTTGTCACTGTATCACCGAGAGTCAATGGCCCCATGAAATGACCCTCTGCTTTGCTTCCCGCTTCTTCCGCGCCCCTGATACCTTGTTACTCACTCGCCAGACATAGATATACACACACTCAATCACAGAACACACTCATGCACGCTGCCGTGGCCAGTGGAGGGTGAACAATCCCTGCACTGACCAGTCAAGCCTGGGCTTCCTGGAGAATGTTTGGGGCAATGCCCTGGAACTTTGGCTCAATCAAACACGACAGGCAACGGTGTCTTTGTGCACATGCTTGTGAGTCATGGGAAAGAGTGAGGTAGAAGGTGGAGATGAGTTATCGAAGGGGGGAAAATACAAAGCATTCATTGTTTTTTCATTAGTCCCCTTCCCCACATTATTTTAATTGAACATTCCAAATATTTTTTATCACGATGCCTGTGTTTATAGAGACAGCAATATTCTGGGAAAGTCTTACGTAGGATGTAATGTGAGCGAGCGTCTTCAGCATGGAAGTATGAAAACAAGAATGTCAACGGAGTATTCAATAAGCAACTCATATACACTTTAAATGAAACATGACTCATTTACAAAAAGGTCAATACTTAAAGAAATGTGAGAAATGTGTTATCATATAATTTTTATATTGCTGTTATAATGTCTTGTTGAAGTCCAAGATCTTTTTATACCTCAACAACCATCGTCTCCTCCACTGTGACAGCTAAAACTCCCAAACTCACCAAACAAATAAAGATGCAAGGATGCACCAAGTGAGGAAGCAAATCTGATGAATATATTGCCGCCTCTTCTCTGGCAAAAGTACTGGAAAACAAGGAGAGTAGCGCATTTGGATGCAGTGCGGCGGGTGCACCCATGCTAATGCTGGACCTTACATAGAAAACGATAGACAAGTAAGCTGCCTGTGTGTTTTGGACAAGAGCTACAGGGACGGAATAAGTTAAGAAGACGGAGGCTCTAATCTGCACGGACGTTTTACAGCTGCTGACACTTTACATTAAAAATGAGAAATTAAGCCAGATTTGTGATGATGTGGCTTTGAGGTCTGTGCAAATTATCCCTGTGCATATCCATGAATGTCATGCATGCGTGTGTCCATGCCTTTGTGTGTGCAGTGGGACTCATTTGCATGTGTCTGTGTCAGCGAGCAGATCAGTATCTGAGACCCTCCAGCCGTAGCTGAGAGCTGGCTGTCTTTGCAAACAAGAGAGGATGATAATTGAGGCATCAAGCCATTCCCTCTTTGTCTCTATACAAAACATCAAGAGGAAAGATAATGGTCCAGCAGGGACGAACAATGGAGACCACTTTCAATGAATGCAGAGATGGAAATAAAGGAGAAAGATACTGGGCCATTCACAAGGGGATGATGCTGCCTTTCCTCCCTGTGTATGTGTATTAAGAGTAAGCAACTTTTTTGCATATTGTGTGTATTTCTACGACTGCTTTTGGATTCATATGAGATTGAGACTGTGCATGGAGGTTTAGGCTATATAGACGCCCATCTCGTATAACCCTTTATGTGTGTTTGAGTGACAGCGCCAGTGGTTATGGGGCTGTCGCGAGCGACTGGAGCCAATTTCAACACACGGTTTACTCCGTCATTGTGCTTCTTTGTGTGTCTAGAATTGGTCTGGTGGTCTCTATATTATCATCCCTTCTCTCTACCTGCTTTACCTTATCTAACGAAGAGTTGACACTCATATAGGTGTGTGTGGTTTGTGTGTACCGAGACAGAAAGAATGCAATCAGTGTTTCCAGAATGTATCTAAAAATCAAAGCGGACAGATACATCAACAGAACAACAGCCAAATGAAATGGGAAAAAAAAGCTGGCGTGTTTGTGTGGGCAGAGAGATATCTGCTTGCATGTGTGATGGAGAATACAGGAGGAATCTTTTCAGTGCATGTGTGAGGCGAGCTGGCAGAATACAGAATTGGACAGGAGTCAAAGAGCAAAGTGTTTGGAACGGCGAACGGAAATGCACTCCCCCTTTATCTGCTCAGCTGAATAAAACATGCAAGAGCCTGGCAAGATATACTCAATGCAATAAACAAGTTGATAAAACATGAATTCAAATGCCTGTGATATCACAGGGAAGCAGTATTGATCCGATATAACTAGTTTACCACATTGAGTAGATGGTGGATTGTGTTTTAGTCGTGTCACCAACCTCAAAGTCTAATTCATCACTAAGATAATTTACACAAAGTCAGAAACTAGAAGAAAGGAGTGTGAAGGTCCTGGATTTTATTTGTCATTAATTTCTACTTACCTCTCTCACCAAAATCATTATCCCTTTCCTCTAAAACATGTAAAATAGGTCTTAATGGCCGATTTATATCATACATAATGTTTAAAATGCTATACTGGAAAGGCTTTCTCTGTTACTGCTTATCAGTAAAGGTGTTCAAGTGGCAGGCTGTCATGTACTAGTCCTATATGTATCTTTATTGTCTCTATAACTATGTTGGGCCAGTGCTTACTCTCACGGTCCGAAATTAAGATTTGCCTCACTGGCGGCTTGTATATGAACATATCCACCGGCCAAGCATATTTATATTATATCACATTTACATAAATGTAAGATATTGTGTTGAATACCAAACTACAAATGTCAAAATATGAAGGAAAGTCATTTGAATGTATTGATCAGCGGTAATTAAATGCATCAAAAAGACAAATTTGTCTTAGAATATATTTGTAAGTGCAAACTTGCAAAGTTTTCTAACCCAATTGGACCTCTTATCATTTAATTCAAGTTAACGCAGAGGGAGTTAAGAGGCTCTGATTGAGGACGCAGACACACAGGCATTGTAACACTGGCTGTGTTCATGGTCAAGGATGTTTAAATGTTTTAGTTGTTGACAACAAAAGAGTTCGTCTTTAGCATACTGATAACACACAGAACAATTCTTTTATCGACAGAACTCAGTTTCTCACACAATGTTCTTTTAACTGCATTCCACCTTTACTCTGCTTCTGATTGGCTATTGTTTGACTGAAGACATGTTACACATATAAGTGGAAGATCAGCAACATGATCAATTGAGCTCAGCTTCCACATTAAAATGAATTTATTGTAATTAACTATAGAAACAACTTGACCCAGTATTTAAGAGGGTGTATCAGCCTGCTACTTTCACATCATTAATTATAAGGAAATGGCATGCTTCATACCTGATACTTGAGGCTTGATTTAATAAGTCTGAGGGATTGCATAAAATCTTGATCCTGGAAGTCCTTAGAGGAAGTCTATCCATTATCAGTTATCTTCCATTTGTTTGTAAAGTATTGAAAAGTAACTGTCCACTCTAATTATAAACAGCACACTGCTGTGTTGGACTTGTCCAAGTGGTGAATCAAAGTATTGGTCTGATTATATCATGTGTCAGTTTTTATGCAAGTGACACGACTCTAACCTCGCTCATCCATTACTGTTTCCCTCTTCTCTTTGTGAAAACTAATTAGATGACTAAGAACTGTGAACTCCCCGCCAAAATATGATGAAAAGAGGTTCTGACCCTGCCAACATTTCCCCCTTGACGCCGACAGCACCATTATCAAACAAACTTCTTTATGTTGCATTATAAACGATTCCGAGTGTGACTAGTGAGCATATAATTTCCATTCCTTTCATAGAGCGGATCCTTTTATCATTGGATTACTGTAATCTGGATTATAGTTGCGGAGCGTGTGACAGTCTATTGAATGTGGTGATTGAGTCCATGATTGAGTATTTTTACACATGTCCATGCCGCTGTATGTTTGTGTAACATGTTCAGGGTGTTAACATCTAAGAATGACAGAATGTATAGCGGACAGGGAAATAATTCTTTGTGTGTGAGTAGATGTTTCATTGTAGATATCTACCTCCTCCAGATGAGCAATCCAACTCCCATGGAGAGCAGCATGACAAGGGCGGCCACGGACACGACCACGATGATCACCACTGGATTTTGCTCGCTGGATGCCAGCGCCACTGGAAATGTAAATAAATAAGTGATGCTAATCAAAAACATAATAATAATAATAATTATTAGCAAAGCATGTTCATCTTATCTTTACACCTTAAATGCAAGACCTACATGCAGCATACATGTAGTTACGGTATATTAAGTGTGAAGGAGAACACAGGATGAGAGCAGATACTAAGGTGATGATGAACTTTAGTTAATTGTATATACAGACCAGAGGATAAACTGATGTTTTTCTTTTGAAAGCCTCAAACTCCCCAACATCATAAATAATTTCACTTCGCCCTCGTATTCTCCACTAGACTAGTAATGTGACATATTTCCTTTTTAAAAACTGCATGTCTATTTACTTCTGTCAACCGTAATGTTAGCTTAAATTACATTCACCTCTCTTTCTGGTCAAGCAGCTATTAACTCTTTAGTAACGTTAGCTTAAATTGCCTTAGCCTCTCCTGGTCAACCTGCTTTCAGCTACAGTTACGTTAGCTTACCTTACCGTAGCTTCCACCTTACAGTCACTTTTCACAGTTATACATTGTTCATAGTGTTTTTAGTTACGTTTTTAAAATCTTATATGATTTATTGTCAATGGCAGAAATACTATTAATATGTCCAAAATTAACTAAAGTTAAAAAACTACAAGGTGGTGGCAGATTGACTGGAAGTAAACAAACGTGCAGTTCACATACATCAAACATCATTGTGAAGGTGGAGAAAAATGCACTATAGTGACAATACATCCCTGCTTCACTGAACTAACTCATTACCACGTGTTTAGGTAAAACACAGCATTCCTTTTGTTGTTGTTGTTGCATTAGATGGTAGAAGTAAACCCAAAGAACAATATGACAAACCAATCTCAGTCCTTTTCCATTCATTAACATGATCTTTATGAGCAGCAGTGAAGACGTCTTGCATCACCTCTTATGTATTGTGCTTGACTTTCAATAAGGAGGCCCCTTTTCAATCAGCATAAATGATGTCGCTTCACTGCCACCTGAGATTAAAATATTTCCTGGAGTGGAGTCTTCTCATGTGTCTGGGAGATATCCATGAAGGACTGTGATATATGTAATTAATGGTTCTGAATCAGAGCTACACATGCTTTAGCTAACAAACCGTAGTTATCTTCACAGAGCAGCACATTACTCTGACAAAAGCAACTCAATGTGAACAATTCATTCATTAAAAAGTGCACAGGACTACGAAGGCAAAGGTGGGGCAGAGTTGTTGTTTTGCAAGTTCAAAGGAAGTCACGATTCTTTACACTCTTGTCCCGAGTCAAGTCCAAAGTCAAAACTGGCGATGCAAGTCAAATCGAGATCTTGAAGCTATCTAATCTCTGACATCTGCACCTCTGCTGTAAGGTTTTTATCCCCACCTATACTGTAGATGCCCATCAGCCAACTATTCCTGTTTTCTTACACTCAGCATACAAATAGTTTGCTTTGCATGAGGTCGGATTCTCTTTCCAGATAACAAACTATTCTGCTTGCCTGCATTTCTTCTCTGGCCACAAGAGGTTATTGCAGTTCTGGATTTTCGCGTGTCAGCGCTTACTTGACCAAGCCTGAGGCAAATGTAAAAAACTAAATATGCATTATCCAAAACAGTAACTGTGAAACTAAGACCTCTCTCCCTAAAGCGAAACAAATAAGGGCCAAACACTTTTGTGTGAAAACCCCATCTGCTGAAAGCTGTACCAATAAAGTTTGGTCGAGCTGGTCTCTGGCTGTACGGTGCAGCTGTCAGGGGAGTTGAACTTTCTAGATGATGCGATGCAAAAAAGCACTTTATGACCAGGAATACTCAACAAATCCCCTTTGTGGATAAATAAATGATTCCAAACAAAGAAATCATGGGAAGTACAAGGCATGAAACACTCACAAGCACTCACACACAAAGACCTTGGTGGCACAAGAGACATGGTATCAAATTGCACAAAGGCAAACCATTTCACAGCTTACTGGTAAAATGTTGGATCTTCACACATAATCTCAGACACTGTCACATCTCCTTCCCTGCCTCTCCCTAACACTCCCGCTCTAGCAGCACGCCTCATTGTTTGGGCTGGCCAGGTGCCCACACAAACCCCCAATCCCAATCTGCCTGGTGGTGCACTCCTGAGAGGAGGGAGGGATGAGGAAGCGAGGAGAAAGCAGGAGGAGGCGTAAAACGGCTACTCACGCTCGCCAAGTGTCTGCAGCTCCAGGGGGGTACTGTACGCTCCGTAGTCGATGAGCGAAGGGGAGGAGGACGACGACGAGGAAGAGGAGGATGAGGAAGAAGAGGAAGAATGAGTGGAGGAAGAGGCAGAGGATGAAGAAGAGGAGGAGGAGAGAGGGGAGGAGGACAGGGGTGAGGAGGGAGTCGGCGTGGAGAACGGGCGAATGAGGAAGACATATGTGGTGCCAGGTTTGAGGTTGTTGACACTGATCCGTGTGGCGGCAGTCTTCACAGTAGAATAGCTCTGATCCTTTTGCTCCTGTGGAGACAGAAAGTGCAGTGAGAGACTTGGGAACAAAGACAGAGAGGAACAGGAGGAGAAAGAGCAGGAGCAGTGAGACGAGTAGGTGGAATCCATGTGTGCGACGCAGTGTTCATTCCAAGGCACAGTTTGTAATGCTGAGGGAGATGCGAGACCATTCTATTAACAATCAAGGGCTTTGGTAATGTTTCATTTACAGAGAAGGGCAGTGTTTCACTGAGCCACACAAAGTTCTAAAGAGGCGGACAGTTTGCCAGGAGTTGGATTTATCACTGTGCATAGGGAAAAAACAATGCTATTCTAAAAAAATCTCTCGACAGTAATAACTGCATGATTCAATTAATTATACAGAAAATAAACCAACAATTGTGGTAATCTATTTGCACATTTAACTATGACACCTTGCACCCGTATGATACATTACCACACACCATGTCTGTTTTTGTTTCACATCTTTGCCTTGTTTCTACAAATAGTCCTTATTGTACCTTTGCGTGTCTTTTGTCTGCATGTCAATAAGATCAGTCAGATTGAGGTTGAGCTCACACAGCAGATTTGGTCATAAATCTGATTTACATGCAAGTTAAAGGGAGGCAAAGCGAGCGCAGTTGAGCTTTTGACTGCGGCCGTGTGTGCACTTGCATGTGGTGATATTGTTTTCTCATGTAAATCCAAGAGAAGCATTGCGTGAAGAGGGAATAAAGTAAGGAAGAGTCAGGGTGGGGGACACAGGCGGAATCACATAAAGACAGATTAACTGAGCATAAGAGAGGCAGCCACTGCGTAATGGGATATTCCTATGGAGTCGGCTAAGTAACAGAGAAAACAGTTGGACAAGGGGAGTGAAGAATGAAATATGGTGATGGCCCTTGTAATCTTTGATATTAAATGAATTGAATTCATTACTACACATGATGTCACTATTAAAGTTAATGTTAATTTTATGATCAAACAATTATTAAAGTGTTTTATTTGACTTAAAAATCAGTCAGCATTACGTAACGCTGCTAACGTAAAGCTGCACCTCGATAAAAATAAGAAGGATAAGTGTAACACACTGACTTGGCGAATCCATATTTTATACTTTAATAGGCCTTTTTGTGGCAGTGTACTTATATTGCCTTTTCATTTCATGGCCTTTCAACAGTTTCCCTGTCTCCCTTTCAGTTATACTCTATTTATCCCTTTCCTTGTTTCCTTCTTTATGCTTTTCTAACCAAAGTGCCTTCTTTCATTCCTTTCTATCCCCATGATCTTGGAAGTATTCGTCCACCGAATTATCTTCCTCCTAATACACCCTCTCTAACCTTTTCTCTTCTTAAGTCATCTCAATCTTTCACCATCCAGATTGCATCCGGTTATCTCTTCTCTTATGTTCTTCCCAGCCCGCCCGTCTGCTAATTCTTTTTTTTTTTTTCTTTAAATGTGGCAATAGAGCAGTAAGGACCAGGGCTTTATGAAATATGGTGAAACACAGAGGAGAGAAGGATCTGTGAAAATGGGTGCGAGTGCGACGCAGCCAAATACAAAGACCTGGCATTGCTAGAAATGCAGCCGGCGTAAATGGAGAAGTTTGAGCGTGACAGCTGGGGTTTACGTGCATGACAGATTTACTGTGAAGACTATGTCTGTTGATGGGGTGGCCACAATCCCACTAAGTGCCCATGTTAAATGAGTGTGATAACACAGATGAAATTACAGCGCTTATCCATGAAAGAGAACGAATATGTGGCAGTAATAAGGACTCGAGCTGATACATCATTGGGCCTTCAAATGCACTATAAAAAAAACACGAGTTTTTTCAGCAATATCTAATGATGAGCAGTTCAAGACTTCAAAAATACACAACAAATATCAATATATATATTTTCCTTGATTCAATTTGTTGAAAAGTTTTCTCTTCTGCTTTTTAAATTGTATTGCTTCATGAAGATTTATCATGAATTTATGCTAGGAAATTAGCATGGTGCACTTAATTTGGAGGTGCATGTTGTCACATTGCACACAAGTTGGTTCTCATCCGAAGTGAGTGTTTTACTGACACTAATAACACTTGAGAAAACGCATCTATATGGTCGACGTAATGAAGCCTACCTGAACGTTGGTGCTCTTACCTGGAAGAGCACCAATGTGCATCCTTGACGCACAGAGAAATAAAATAACATAAAATCATCAGTGCAGTAAATTAAATGGATACAACAGTGCATTTACCTTCTCATAGTATTTGACCTCATATTCAGTTCTGCTGCTGTTCGGGTAGGAGGGCTTCCTCCATACCAGCGTTATGCTCTTCTGGTCAATCTTCTCTGCTCGGAGCTCACTGATCAGCGATGGTGCTACATCAACAGAGAGAAGACAAGAGAGAGAACATCAAGTTAATTTCCAGTCTCACTGAATATACACAATCGCTTCAGGAGTCCTCACAAGGACACCAAAACCAGTGTTTACTCTGAGTGCAACCAAAGGTAAAGGAAATACTGTACAGACACTGAATCATCTCTCATGGTGGATTCAACAAGAAAGCAGGTATTGATATTGTTAGTACACCCTTAAGTATTATTATTATGATATGTGGTTAGAAAGCAAAAGAAGTGTCGAGTGTTCGCTTTGAAGGACAGACGGGAAAGTCTACAGGGAACGAAGGAGGAGAAAACACTGGAGAAGTCAGAGGTAATGGATTAATTATTCGAGAGGAGACCTTGTGGGAGCAGACAACTTCCTTGGACGGACAAACACTGTGAACATCTCTTTGTCTTAAGTGTGTGTGTGTGTCTGTCGGGGCATTGAAGAGAGCCCGGGTCAGTACATTGGGAATGACAATAGATCAATACGGCTATGGATTGACTGACAAGTCAGTATCGACACGAGAATAAAGGATGGAGACTCTCTCAATCTGAACTCTCGTCCTCTCTCTCCCTCAATTACCTTAAAGAACTTTTTTTTCTGACTCAATCTGGGAGAGGCGCAGTGAAATGTATCCCGACAGATATTTCATCTCTTATTGATTCAAGAGCAGAGAACATGACGCAAGATGAATCTTTCCTAATTTAGATGCAGCGTGTAATGGCCCCGGCTCACAAAGAACAGAATATCATTACAAAAGGGAAAGACCGGCTCTTTGTTTCTCTGTCAACAAATGACAGGCAGTCATAGTATGAGAATCAGAAAGCACCACCCACTCTTGCTTAAGTGCTAGTTACACAATGTTTAATGAAGTAGCAAAATGAAGTGTCACTCAAAAAGACAAAAAGAAATAAAGGCGTACAGTTAGCTTAGTCGGAGGGACTTTATGTTTGGCATGGAGACTATTAGGGTTTAGTGGCAGGGGAGTGGTGTTTTCTGTCATCTTTGTTGTACTGAATGATAATTATTGCTGGTTTACACTTACTTTCAGTACTGCCCTTACACAGAGACATGATCCTCGTGTCTGCGCCGGATTCTCTGCCTTGCTGTCATCTTTTTTTTCTCCCCCCCTCCTCCTCTTCTCTCTCTCCTCTCAGTTACCTTATCAGTTGACTCCCCTTCTTTCTCGCAATTCCCCACTTCCTGCTCACCTCCTTCCTGACCTTTAACCAACACTTCAGCTCGCTGATAAATATATGTTCTGCCTGTCCATCACACATGAATGAGAAAATACTTCACACAGACGCACAAAGCATCCGCGCTGCTCCCCTTTTCCTACTTCCGGCCTCCTCACAGCAAGATAATAGTCATTTTAGGCAACAGATCAAAGGCACTCTCAATCTGTCTGCATCTCCCCCTCACTGTCCGTCTCCATCTGGCTGCTTTTTTTTTTTTTTTGATGTCACTGAAAACATACATACTATCCATTATTCATAGTGACTTCTGTGTCTCCTGGAGAAAAGCCGGGCACGCTGCGGTACGTGTGAGTTTCTGCATGCGTGTAGATGTCAGTCGGAGTGCCGCATCTACCGTCGTATTTATGTCGAACCAATCAGGCTGACTGGGGGAGGGAGAAAATTCACGCTGTATGATTGACCTGAAAGTGATTGTGTGGCTGTGTGTGAGTGTGTGAATCGTGAGTGTCTCACAAATTGTGTGCAGTGGGACAGTGGCTCTGTGCTTGTACCAGTGTTACTACCTGTACGGAATCCTGATAGCAAATCTCGTGAGCGCATTAATAATATGATTTATAATAATTTAACATTTAAGAGAAAATGATCAAATCGCCTGGTGCCATCAAGCCCCTGCAGGTAGTTGCAATAAAGAACCAATACGGAAGACAATGATGTATCTACAGGCATGAAACCACAAATCAAAGCAGACATCTTTACGCTGCTCTTGTGTGACATTTTTACAAATTTTAAGCGACCCACACCGCTCTGTATGTATTTTCTTATTGTTATTTCACATGGAGGTTTGACCTTCGCTGTCCAGAATGATGAACGAGCAGAGTTTGACACCAGAAGGCTGTTTTCACATTCATCTGTCGAAGGAGGGGGGGAAAGTTACATATGTTGCATAAAAAGCTGCACACACAGGGGGAGACGAGTCGCGATGTGACCGGGGAGTCGATTAAATTGTAGCAATGAAAAGCAAAAGTAACGGCCAGCGTCCAAACTTTGAGAGACGCTTTTGAGGCAACTATCAATGGAGAGGGAAGGATGACGCCACAGGACACATGAATGGGAAACATATAATATTATTACGAGGGCAATCAGATTCTAGAGTCTTCAGGAACTTCACCATCCACCAGCGAAAAAGCGACAACTTTACAGGTGTTTGCAGCATTTGTGCAACGACTTTGCAAAGTGTTTGTGGTGCAATATGCAGCATGCATGAGTGTAATGTGACATACACTGTGTAAGTAATGAAACTTTTGATATTGGAAATGTTTGTGTCTTTATGAATTGAGATTTCTTTCATGGGAGGGATGTGAGTATTATTTAACAAATTTGAATGCAAATTAACTTTTCTGTAGAAAAGCTGTCTTAAGACTCAAAAAAAAAAGCCCAATGCAAAGCTAATTTCTTTCATAAAATAAATATAAGTTCTTCTTTAAGCTTTAATTTACATTATTAGATTACATTATTTCATACAACTACAGTGAAAATGAGGATGAAATGCCAATTAGAGGATTTATTTCTGGAATTAGGAAAACATTAATCAAGTCTTTATAATGAATGTCCCCATATAGTGCAACGCAATGTACAAACACGTGCAGCAAGGGGGTGTAGATGTAGAGGAGGAAAGCGCTGAAGGAGAACAAGAGATGCTAATGAACAGTATACAGGGATGTAAAAATAAGTCGGCAAATTATTCTTAATGATGCATGAATATTTACAGGGATTTATCATACAGAGCAAATGAAATGGACTGCAGCCAAGCTCGTTGGAAAATAAATGAATATAACTCCTACATGAATAGGACAACAAAGACAGTAAAAGACAGTATAAAATATACAGGTGATGGACGGATGAAGAAGAGCAGATAGAGAGAAAAATGTAGGGAGGCACGACTGTCAGAGCCAAATGAAGTTTGGCTCCACTTGCTCCCCAAAGAGGAGCCCAGACTAACATACTAAACAGAGAACAGAGTCCCCCGCTCTCCCCCACCTACAATTGCTGGCTGTTGTTTGCTGTGTTTTCCTTCTTTGAAAGCTGAATTATGCATGGGACAGGTGCCTGCCTTCAAACCCCAGATCACATCACAGCTCAATCTGACAACCAAGGAACAAGTTTGGACATTTCTTTTTTTTTTATAGATGCATACTCACCATCACCCGAAGGCCCAAGTACACAATAAACCCACCAGTTAAGGGGATGTTTCCACCTCTGTAGCTGCACATAAGCCGTCTCTAATCACTGTGGCGGACAAACTGTCAGTGTCCAAAGAGCATGTCGGCCCCCTTGAAGCAAATATAGTACTATCTGTGTATACCCTGCAATTTTGCTGTATTCCTGAAGCAATATGCACACTGCTTCAAACAAACAGACTCACAGCCAAATGAAAAGTGACCTTCCCGAAAGAGAGAGGAACTTTTAGCTACTTTATCATGGGATTATTGGGGAAAAAAATCCATTAGAATTTGAAATTGCCGGTGTGTGCTTCCACTGCTTCCAATCTATTGCCAGCGGTATTGTCTAGAAACTGTCCTCCGGGAACAACAAATCACAGAGAATGATGGGAGAATCTTTTTTTTGCCATCAATTTCATACTTAAAATTCTTTCCATTTTCGCGGCGTACGTACACCGCTGCATGCTAAATGCAAATGTGGATATCTGATACGAGCAGCTATGAAGAATTTGATCGTCGCCACTCGTTATTATGTCTATGTGATCGTTTCCGAGACATACCCGCATGCTCAGCTGTTCACATGTACAAGCATTGATACGCCCGACTCTTCAACACACACACGCAGGTGCATGGTTGTAAATAGTTGGTGGTATTGGGTATGGAGCTATATCTTAGAGAGGAAATTGATGCTGTCGTCGGAAATAGCTTTTGCACTCGCTTGTACACACACACACACACAGAAGGTGCACAATGAATTTCACAAGTAATAGAAGAGGTGATGGCCTTGTAGGTAATAAGCTCCTCAGCCTTTGCTGTTGAAGTGCCCAGGAGGTGTTCGTAAAAGCTCCATCATACACCAGAAATCACACTGGCAGAAACACTGATAGGCACTCGTCACAAAGACTCACAACTTCTGATAATATCCACTATGAAAGCTTCGCCGTACACACAGCAATCACCGATAGAGATAATGGCCTGTGGACTCCAAAGGGACACCATGATGAGGACGAAAAGTGCAGCACGAGGAAGTGTAATAGATGAAGTTTGGTACGAAATAGGCAACCAGGCAGCACACACCTGCACCTCTCAGTGAGTAAATTGAACGCGCTTGCTGTCCTTTATCTGACTGGATTGGCTGATTATGACTGTCTGGTTTGCACTGCATTTGTACACCAGACAGTAATAAACTTCAGCAGATAAGACAGACGTCCTTACTTGTGTGGTATTCTCTTGTAGCGACTATATTTGTGATTACAGTCGAGCACAGCTGGTTCAAACTCGCTTTCAGTAAAGTGGAATAGTTTCTCAAAGGACACAAATGGTTTCATGAATTCTGATTTTAAGACAGCTTCTGTATACCCAACCTTGGTCCAGGCCCTGTCATTATGCAGATGCTGGCGGCTATGTGGCGGCTCCGGCACAATCCTCTATGGCAGGTAGATCCGTGAATAGACCGTGGCACCAAATGGCAGTCGCTGCTGTAGGCACTTGCAATGTGTACAGAGGCAGCTGAGGTGCAACTGGCATCTCCGTTTCATTATCAACAGAGACATGCAGAGAAGCTGTGCTTCCCAGGGGTGATGGCCCTGGCAGGGCTGAACATCTCGCAGCCATTGGTTCTTCTTCCCTCTTCTTCTTCATCGGCCCTCTCTCTGGAAATTGTCTCATAGCGTCTTCATCTCCTTATCTTTCCATTTCCCAGACGCAGCTGTATCTCTGTTCATGGAGGAATATTCCGTTCCCCGCAGGCCTGTTTGTGCCTCTACTGAGATGACATCAATCTTGTCAGGAGGGTGGGGGTTTCATTGTTCTGCTTCTCCCCATCTACATGTGCAACTTTATGTGAAACTATGTGCCTACAGAGCGAATGAACAGACGAGATGGTAAGAGAGCGTTGGAGCTACATAGAAGTGATGAAGTGAGTTGTATCTGTCAAGGCATGTTCATGTTCAAGGGTTAAGGGAAAGCAGGAGCGCCGTTCCCTCCGGGCCCACCCCCACCGGCGCTTACCTCGGTTAAATGGATGGTGCAACGACTTACGTGACTGACAGCAGAGAAGTGGGAACATTTAGTTTCTTTTGGTTTGGCTCTCCCTGGGGCTTTTGTGTGAGCACCTACTGCTGCAAGCATTTCTGTCCATGGTTCTAACATCCCAATGGAGGGTGCATTTCCATAAACCATCACTTCAAACGGACAAACAGCAGGTTCTTCCATGCATGTTGGAAAACACTGGATCAATGCATGTAGCCTTTTAGAAAATAAAGCGCAAAGGAGGTCATGTTCTTTTGCCAGCACAGATTGGTCCGTCTTTCTGTCTGTTGGCATATTAATGCTAAAACTGACAGGTCAATTCTCACAAACTTTCTGACGGGGGTGTAGCGTGGCCCAAGGAAGAAAAGGAATCTGATTAACAAACTGTTTTTTTACATAAGCTTTAGTGGTGGTCTGCCAGCGAGATTACAAAACAACGGCAGCCAAAAACAACACCGCCAAATCTAACTACTTCTGGATGAACCCGAGCGACTTTCCTGAGAACAGACTCGCCTGTAGCTTCCTGCCCTGCAAGCGAGCGAGAGTGAAGCAGAGCAGAAAATTCAGTCCGCACAGCAGTTGACGTGCACCTGAAAGAGCTGCGCATTAGAAAGATATTGTGCTGACTTTCTGACTTTGTCTCTGAGAAAATTTACATTTAAATAACCAGACTCACAACCGCTGTCTTTCAGTCATGTTTATGGTGATTTTGTCAGACAACGTCAGGGTTTTAAAATTAGAGCTTTAGCGGCGCGGCGCAGCGCAGACGCTTGGAAGTGACTGCTGGTTAAAAACACAGTGTTGAGTTTTCAGTCCATATCATAATCTTTATCAATTTCACAGGAAATGTTAAATGGATGTTCGGTGAGATTTGCAGGCGCATCCAGACACCTGTGATTGTTTCAGTTGTGGAGTTGTATATAATAGAAGGGTGACGCTCTATTGGCCTTGGCGGAGAGCTCAGGAGTTCATTTCTATTTAAACCTTCACGTGGATTTAAAGAATGTTTAGATTTATAAATGAATCATGAATCCACTGTTGCATAATGTCAAGTATCATCCGTGTGGATAAACACACACAGTAATGTGACACTGCACTGCATTCACTGAGAAACATCCCAACAATTTGGAATTCAAGTAAAAGATTTTTCTCAGCAAATTTCCTTTTGTAAAACACCTCAAGATCAGATAAGATTCTAAAGTGAGCCGGCATGTGGGCGTCTTTAAACTGTGCTGAGGCGATGACCTTGAAATGAAGACATCAAGGACAAATTTAAACTTTTCTTCCAACGTCTGCTACACAAATACCATTATATGTTCATGCATGTGCTTGCTGCTGTTTATTAAAGCAGCAGGAAAAAAACAACAACATATTTTATCCAGAATCGGGCTTCAGTGGCGAGGTGAGCAGATGCCGTCAGAGACAGGCATTATCTTTGGTTATTATTATTCATATCAGTGTGTAGGAAGAAAATGAGGAGGGGAAGTGTCTGGAGGGAATCTGTGTTGTCTAGGTGAAACATACACACAGATTTGGGATATTTTCGTCCGTGAGGGGGAGGACTGGTGCAGGGAATACACCTGCGTAGGGCGCATTTCCATCTAAACTAAAAGATTGCATGTTGCAGAGACTTTATCCGCCAAATTGTGTATGTGTGCACTTGCATGTGTGTGTGTGTGTGTTGGAAGAGGGTATCTGAATGTGTAACAAAGAAAAGCGTCTCAGTGATGGCTTGATTAAATGTGCCAGTCAGAAGGTGGGCGGGCGAGAGAGAGAGAGATACCAGAACAGCGAGCGAACAAGCAAGCGAGACAAAGAGTCTTTCGCCAAATGACATATTCAAAACAGTCTGATCAACATAATCCAGCTGTGCAAAAACACCAGCTCCTAAATATGAGCTTACAATGAAATGATAAAGCATCTCCCTTGACGATTTATGAATACATTTATTTAAAAGATAATTATAACTTGGAGAGGATCGTCTTTGTTGACTCAAATTAAAGAATTATTAGACAAAGAAAACTAAAGAAGACCTGCTGGATGTCAAAACCTCTAAGAACTTGTAGGCTCTGCCTTTACCAATCTCACAAATCTGGCATCCCGCACAGGGGAGACCGACTGGGGCAGACTTGCTTAAACAGCTCTTGACAGCTGCACACTGACTGATTCTGAGCACTCCTCAGGCCCAGTGTGCTTTAGCCTAAAGGCAGAGGCATGGTCTGATCATGACATATCCGTTAAGCCAGACAGCCTCAGCCTGAAGCGTCCAACAAATAAAAACCCAGGCCACACACACATATATATACAGGCACACACACACTGGCTGACCCAAACCTGCTGCAGGAGGCTGGCTAAGGAGGGGAAAAGAGTTCTATCTACCGTGACAGACTTGCAAGGAGAGCAAATGCACGCACACACATCTCTTTATTCAGCTAAACATAGTGCAGGTCTAGTCAAAATGACATTGAAGGTGATTGCATGGAGTGTACACTAGATTTTGGAGAATATAAGTGGGGCAGCTGAGATAAATAATAAATGGTCCATTATGTATTGTCATAAAAAACCCACAAAAGGCAGCTGCAGCTCTACCCAACCTTTTCACTCTCTTCCCCACAGCTGGAAGCCACAAACTTCCGCCTTCCCTCCAGCAAAGGACCCATCACAAACACAAAGATGGTAAGCGCAGCCCAGTCACGGTCTCCAAACAGACGCACAATAAAGACTTCACAAGGTATTAGAGAAAAAACAAGATGAGACTGATTTTGATGTTTGATCTTTTCTTTCGTGACTCCTCGAGATGATTGGAGTGTGTCTCCACCGGTCTCTCCCCCCTCCCGAGATGGGATTGGTAGAAGGTGTGGATCAAAGTTGGCCCTGGAGCGCCGTCATATACTCAGATTACGAGGATGGCGTCGTGTGTGTCATCACCTACCTCATAGCTTTGTTTTCGAACGTGACAATTCCCCGAACAACAAGAAGCAGCCTGTGAGTCCACATAAAGAGCACACATACTAAAGACTGAGAGTGCCTCTTCATAGACTCCAATTATAAGCCAAGAGGTAGGCAATTAAAATTCCCATCACAGGGTGACAAAACGTCTTAAGTGGCTGGGCTATAGTCCTGAAAAGTAGCTTGATGACTCTATTCATTTGGTGCCTGCTGAAGCCTCACCTTCCCATCACTTCTAATTAAGGAGGCAAAAAGGATCCAAATGCCTCTATGCGGAGGGCTGGAGGCGGGGATGAGGGGAGAGGAGGAAGAGAGGTGTGAAAGTGAAAAAAAAAGGCAATTGGAAACTCGATGACAAAGTAGAGTTTTGTACTCTGACAGGTGAGGAGCTCTCATTCAGATGAGGAGAGAAGGAAAACATTACCTGTCAGTTTTCCCCCCGTCACAATGTCGGGGAGGTGTGATCCCAGATGATTTCATGCACACTCATAAATATTCAAATCGTCGAAACTGAAATGTGTACTCAGACGTCAATCAAAGTTCTTAGAAAATCATGAGGTGTTAGATAAACAGAGAGAGCGAGACGACTGGCGCTGCCTCCGTCGCTCTGTTTAGCCGCCCTTCTCATCTTGCCTCCATCTTTCAGCTCTCGTTCTCCTCTGAGCCACGATGACTTATCAGGATCGCACCAAATTACTGATTTCCACAACTTTAACAGCTTTTTTTTTTCTCCTGTATTCTTTTAAACTGCAGATACGTTGCTGCTCATCTCACCTTTCCTTGCTCGTCTCTTCCAAAGTTTCCTTAATGGAACCAAAGCCAGGATGATATGATGTAGTTGGTGTAGTTCGGTGATCGGTCAGACAGGTATTCAATCATGCAGTGATACATGCATTCTAAAGAAGACACTCTACTCTTTGAGCTTTGTTTTGTCCACACCGGTTTGATCCCTGCATCGGAAAGGAACCACACCAGGGGGGCTGAACGCTTGTTTCTGTTCAATCAGACTAAAAGAGCCGGATGTGAACACACCCTTTGACTCTTCCCCATCTATTTCCTTCCCCTTGTGTCTAAAGTCACTGTTTTCCCAGATACTTCATTTGTTCAAAGCACTGACATTGCAGATAGTTCAGACAAGGGTTTGAACTGCACACTTTATTAGAAGCAAAATAAATATTTTTGCTCTAACTCCTCACCCCTGAGCCTCTTTTCCTCTGCACCCAGAAGGCATTCTGCTCACAATGCTACACCGCTCACCTCTCCCCATCCCTCCACTTCTATATTCATCCCTCTCCCCTTTTCTGCCTTTATTCGTCCATCTCTCAGGCCCATGTAACTCCACGGGGACCAGCCATCTAAAGCCCAGCCAGTAATCCTCTCAGGATATTGAAATGCCAATCCTTCCTCCTCCCTGACCCGCAAACTCCACCCCATCTCTACAGCCATCCTGCCTCCCTCTCTTCTTCTCTGGCTCACCTAAAGGGCTTTGGAAGCACCACTAGGGGCCAAGACATCCAACCCAACTGTGTTTCGATTACACAAACACACACACAGCCACACACTGTGCAAGGCTGAGGGAAAATGTCATTATTGCACCCTTTCTTGAAGATGCACACATCAAGCATGAACCAATGCGTTGAGTTTATGGCATACAAGCATTGGCACACCACACACATGAAAACGCCGTCACACACACGCACGGCCTGATGCACGCACATACATATGAGGCAGATAGACATACATGGGCATCCCTAATCCACAGCTGGATGAGGGGCCCTATGAGCCCTGGGATAAACTGATCCCCCATTTACCCAGCCCATGCCCCGTCTACTCACGCAACTCCAGCCACGTTTCTATCCCCCTCTTTCTTTTTATCCATCCATCCATCCTTGACATGCAAACCTCCCCCTTCCCCCTTGGTGGCCTGGAGAGTCCTGATAAAACATCCCATCTGTTTGGGAGGAATCCACTCCTCCACTGTGAATGTGCAAGCATCCAGTGTGCAGGGAGGGTTTAAAGAATTTAATTTGCGTTCAGTCTTAATGTCAACAAGGTTCTAAATACTGTTATGAGTGTATGCATACAGTAGCTGTGGATTGATCTCCTGTGTGTTGTTGGGTTCTCTGGACATAATATAGCACCCTTATGCATCTTCTTCCCCCTCAGCTGCCAGCTAAACCATGCCACCCACCGCTAACAAGCTTACAATGCCCAGAATAACAAATACGGCACAGTATAGAGAAGATGATGAAATACATAGAGAGGTTTGAGAAGCGGAGGGCTGAGTAGGAAGGGGAAAGCAGGGGATGATCATTCCAAAAGAGTTTGCGGATGGAGAAGCAAGAGGTGTTGGGAGAGAAATGGCCAGCTAAGAATAGTGACTTGATGGGGGAGAACAGGGACGGATAAGGTTGGGGAAATGAGGAAGGAAATAGAGTGTAAAAAAAGAAGAGGTTATAGAGGCAAGGGGAAGGTTAAAAAAGTAGAAAGTAATAGAGATGATGAGGTGGCATGGGAGGGAAGGGAGCGGGAGAGTTTGGCTGTGTGGTGGTGCGTGTTAGCTTTGTTCCAACTCTCTGCTGCAGTATTTATAAAGGTCAGTGAGTTTTGATGGTGTAAAGTCTTACTACGGAGCTGCACACATGTATGGACACGAGCTTGAAGCCTGTGCAGGACTGGTCTTTCCAATTTTATTCCTCACTTGGCTGCACAGGATTTCCAACTCAACCACATTGCTCCTGCAGATGAGCTGCACTCAGACCCTGATCACTCTCACCTGCAACCTGCAACAGTGTTTTCAATTAGAAAGTAAGACACATGGAGCCCTGATGGACTTTGAGTGAGGCAACAGATACAAACTGAGTGCTGGGAAGTCAAACCTTAGAGCGGACGTGATGGGGTATTGTTTGCAGGTCAGATCAGAGATGCTCACTTTTAATGATCTTTGATATTAATTTGACTGCATGGCTCGTCTAAATACAGACGACTTAATTCACAGTCTGCCTCACTTTGATGATACATTCACCATTAGTGCCCGGGGGGGAGGTAGCCTACAGCCAACCCAAGTTGCACAGCAATGTATGTATTGTAATGTAAAAAAAAAACAACCCTATTCGGATAAATCCAAAGTATTGAGCACAGGCAGTAGAGGTAAGACAACACACATCACCACCACACACGGCATTAAACAGCCTGTACCGAATTTCAGTCTAAATCCTCCCAGGCACAGAGCGTCGTCTGAAACCCCTGCAAACACACTCTCCTAACCCCTTGTCCAATCCCAGATGACACGGTTAGCAGGACAACTCACACCCTAATACCCCATAATAACCACAAATCAACACCGTGGCAAGTGCTGATGGGACTGACAGACAGGGACGGGAGGAAAAGAAGAGAGAAAGGTTGAAAGAATCATGTGGACAGGAAAAATAATCACCACAGGTTTGTCCTTTTTCTGATAAAGTGTTGTCCCTAACCTTGGAGCTTTGGGCTCTGGCCAGCTAAATCCCTTTAGGGAGCTGAAGACGGCTATGTTGAAGACGTCAGCCGTGCTCTCCTAGATTTCAG
>CAAKHC010007789.1:0-10950 GCA_901007825.1 Macroramphosus scolopax | reverse complement strand
TCTCCACACATTAAACATCCTAACAGCCGAGAGACACCCCGACACACACACACACACACACACACACACACACACACACGCACACACACACACACACACACACACACACACAAGATGCACATACACACTCAAAGAGAAGCGCACTCTTACTGCCAAGTGAATCGTCGGATTTGCATCTCATTTTAGCAGTGTGTGTGCATTAGTTTTAGTGTGTGGGATTTTTTTCTCTTCTTATTCTTTGAATACCTTGGTGGCACACAAAGGCTCTCTCTCTCTATGCAAAGGCCTGTACCATTGCAATAGGGAACAGATTTAGATGCGCAGTGACAGCTTAATAAACTGGATGTCTTTGGATGCCTCCATCTGCAAGGGGAGGTGTCTGGGTGGCTCGGGGAGCTGCTCAAGATGCATCAATAGGAGGAGGAACTTTCACTGGCGGTAAGGCCCGCACAAAGCCCACAGAGGCTGACCTACAAAATGGTGGTCAAGATAGGGCTTTATGTTTAAGGGCTGAAAGGGAGGAGAGGTCTGATTAGTAGGTTAGGAAAAGTTCAGTGGCTCTGTAAGGCTCTGGAAGACCTGCTTACCGGGGTTTGAATAGGCCTGGTGGCATGGTAAACAGGCTGAATGGGACTCCAAGGCGAGGGGAGTAGAGCAATACTTCTAGGTGGGAGGGGAAACACTTGTCTGGGTTCAGGGAACCCTCACAGGCACGATGTAGAGGCCACTGCCCCCGAGTCTAGAACCCATTGAGCGTGGCGCTCCACAAACATCAGGATCCGTGGCACCGTGTTCACCCAACCCCACTTAGCAGCTACCCTCCCTTTCAGTCATCATAAAGGCACGAGGATCATTCATCATCATGAGAATCTTGCAGCAATCATATACATTCATAAAGAGAATGAAGACTCTCCCATTAGAACACTGCCTGGTACCAACCGGTTGTTAATTTCTTCTGAATACAACCTCTTCAAACCTCCTCCATCTGTGTGAAATTCATCACGTCTGGTTTTGGTTTCGCCACTGACGGACCCAAATTGGTTTGAGATCCCCGGGGTCCCATTTGGGTCCTATGCAGTGTGGTGTTTTCTCCACCTTCATTAAACTCAAAATAGAACCCACCGATGGAGGGAAAGAGACGGGTAAAGGGAAGAACTATTGTGTTCCGACACACCCTCGTCCTCTCGTTTGTAAATCTCTGTGATTCTGGGAGGTTCCGATGTTGAGCAGCTTCTTTATCAGGACGACTGAGAGCAGAGAAATACTTGTCCTCTCTCCAGTTGCTCTGTTCCTCAGGTTTTTTTCCACTACTTGTCTCCAGCGATGAATAATAGACGTGATTATTCCCTTCAGTCTAACCAGGGTTGCTGTGCTTCATCCTTCCAGTTCTACATCCTCTCTAACCCCTTTTACCAAGAGATCCATCCATTTGTTTTTCCCATCCAGGAGCCGTTCCCGGAGTTCAGCACCAGTCTTCCCAGCTCAATCAGTGTGCTGTGCACCAGTGTCCAGCAATTATGCTAATGCTAAGCGGTGGCCCTGTATGCTTAGCCCCAGGCCAGAGCTAGTGGACCACTACCCATTCATCCGCTTAACCCCAATGTAATGCTCCATTAGTGGCACAATACTATACTTCTCCGTTTGAATGCTAACCAGCTGCTTTTTTTTTGCAGACCGGCCAGGAGCACACAGAGAAGTCTGCTAGTAATCCACTCGCTCTGTCTTAGAACCAACAATAGTACAGTTTGCCATTCACATTTTATTTTTCTAGGCGAATGAAGACATGCAGAGGAAGAACGCCTGAACTGAAACTTCAAATCTGGCTTTGATAGGATTATAGATGATAATTTACAAGTCGATTTCCTGTATGTGTTACGTTGTTGCAATAATCTGAGAGTTTGATGGTTCAACATTACACAGCTCCGCCTCGTTCTTTGTTGCTTGAGACAGCACGGTTAGCTTTGCTCCGACTTTACAGGAAGAACCGAATCAGTCAAAACACTTCAGTATCACAGAGCTTTGTGAGGAGGAAAAATAAACTCGGCAACCTGCTCCCTCCAAAACAAAACATTCCGTCTTCTCATCCGCGCTGACTCATTGTCTTGAGTCCGTGTCTCAGCCTGTGTCTACATGGGACTCCCTGAATACTTGGCAGTTCACCCAGGGGTGGTGCCTCACCTACCGCGAGTGATGTGGGACTCATGCATCTCATCCGTAACACAATGCTACAACTTGTTTCTATTAATCTAAATGTTGCCTTGACCTTGAATTTTAAACTGCAAATAGAATTGTATTTTATTCCTCATTGACTATGAAGATACACTTAGATTTCTGCCCTTGTACTGTTGCCATGGCTGCAGTATGTTGCACGTATAGATACTCTGACCCAAACAATGCAGACAATCAATTCCCATGCATATGAACAAATAAACAAATTACAGAAAACATGAATCTGTGCCTTCACAGAGAGCGTGCAGTGTGCAGTGTGCAGCGTGCAGCGTGCAGCGTGCAGCGTGCAGTGTGCAGTGTGCAGTGTGCAGCGCTACGTCCTGCACAAAAATCCATCCTGCTGAAATACCAAATATTTAGAGTCCCATGTGGACATTTCCTAATGAGTCTGCCTCGGCCTGTTTTCTCATAATATCCTTGGATGCTACCTAACACTGTGACAACACCAGTCTGGAGCCTTGGCTTTTTTTTTTCTCTTCTACCGAGCGAGCCAGAGTGGAAACATTATTACATTCCAACAGATATCCACATTCTGAACCAGACTTCGCTCATTAAATTAAAAAACGACGAGGATCTTTGTTTGCTGCAACAACAGAAGAGTCTGCTAATTGCCTTTTTAATATCATGAGCACTCGACTCCAAAATAAATCAAACCAACTCCTTAAATAAGCAACAGGAGCGGAGACACTGATTTCGAACACAGGACGAGAACGTGCGCCTGTTTAGAAGCGTAAATTGATTTGCTGATATTCAGCTAGAAAAAGGCTAAGCCTGTCAACTTTGCTTCCCACCAATCTGGTATTATCCTGCCTTCTTCTGCACACAGTGAACTCAACAGAACCTCCTGCGAGGAAGGAAAGAACTTGGACATTTGCACTTGATGTTCCATCAGTGAAATATGTTAGTGTGATCAATCCCTTCACCCTTGCGTGGTCTTCCTTGTTTATTTTGGAGCTACCCAAGTTCACTGAGGTTAAGCCGAACCTGCTAGCCCTTGGCTCTCATGCTGCTCCCGGGTGTGTGTGTGTTTGTGTGTGTGTGTGTGTGTGTGTGTGTGTGTGTGTGTGTGTGTGTGTGTATGTGTGTGTGTGCAAACAGGATTTATCTAGCATGCTATACACAGAGAGCTGTGGTGGCTGGCAATCTGGATGACCACAGTGGGAAACTAAGCTTTACAATATAGGGTAGACTCTCTCTCTCTCTGTACACACACACACACACACACACACAGGAAAGATGCCGGACAATCCTGTTTGCTTTGTGCTCGGACATGGTATCACACAAACAACCACACAACAAACAAGACGCTCTTGTGATATAGAAAATAGTCTGCACACACGCACACACAACTGCACACACACTATCTTGGGTCGGGCTCAGCGGCTCTGGGCCGCAGTGATTATATGGCTGGCACCACTGAGAATGGCACAGTCAATGCGAGAACGTGTTAGGTTTGCAGTTGTGCCTAGTTGTACTTGTGTATTTATATTGTATCTTTGCAACAAAGAAGTTTTTTTTGAGACAAATTGCAACTTTCTCATTTGCACAATGACATATATTGATCATTTTAAAGTGATGAAGAGATGTTGTGGGGGAAAAATGGAATATCTGTGAAATTAAATTTCTCCTGCATCTGATATTTTAATGTATTCAAGCCACGTGAATTTCATTAAATTGCTATACAAGGCAGTAAAACAGTTTATTGGACAACTATAATTCGGTGGGTGGAATCAGTGTTTTGACCTGGTTGTTTGCTCTGGGAGCCTCTCAGCACCTGAAGACTACTGAAGAATATTCAAAAAAGCCCCTCAAGAGTCACTTGACAGTCGGATGGAAACACACTCTTGTCTCTTTGCACCCTCACTTCTGTTTCTCCGGCTAAATATACGCTGTGTTTTTAAGAGCAGCTTAAACCAACAGTCATCAATTACCACTTTCGTCTTTCCTCTTCTCCTTTGCCGGCTCGCCCTTCAATCAGCTCTCTCTCTCTCACACACACACATGCACGAACGCATGCATGCATGCAAGCAAGCACACGCACACACACACACACACTTTCAGAGGGTTTTGGTCAGCCCAAGCATAAACACACCTCTTCACAAGGACAAAGCCGTTGTTTTCCAACGTTTCCTGCTCCAGTCAGCAGCGAGAAATTAAAATTCTCTCTCGTCGAGCGGTGCTCGAGGAACACGTGAAGGAGGTGTTTCACGTGTACGAGTATTTTTAGAGACTCTTTTGACATGCAAACCTTTCTTCAAGCTGTTTCCTGGTGTTCTACCCCCATAACTCCACTATTGCATTGCCTTTAAATAGAATTATATCTATCTATCTTCAAATTGATCTTCCAGTAAAAACATTGCAAATGTTCCTAATGTAATCATACTAATTTATAATAGTTTATGTTTGCAAGACATCTGTGCATTCATCACTTTGCAGAGTGAAAACAATAAACCAAAAAAATGATGAAGACGTTGAGGTCTTACTGAAAAGACAATAGATGTCATTAGTCCCGTAAACGTACCCATTATATTTAAATATTGCGGTTCCTTATGTTGCCATCCGGGTATTTAGAAGATGTTCCTGACTCACTGATGTACCTGTGAACCTCAAGGTTGGGAACACGGACAGAACAGACTTCTTCTGTTCCTCCATCCATCACTTTAAAGTCCTTCCTGTGCAGACTTTCTAGCTATATGGACATCATCTGTTTTCTGTCTGATATAATTACTACAGCACCTAAAGAACAACAAATCATTGAACTATCTAAGGTACAACAGGGCCACAGCCTCAGATCAATGCTGCCTATTACAAGTGATTACATCCAATATGCGTTGAAATCCCGCAAACCTGTTGCCTTTGACACTGAACAACAGAACCGAATTTCTGAAGCTTCTGATTGCTTGTGTTGCTGTTTGACAGCAGCCGGCCGTCTGAGCTCGGCTGGTGAACCAACCTGCACTGGAAACCGCAGCCTGCAATTTAAGTTCGGCTGAACTTTTTAAAAAAGCGGCAGCAAGAAAAGGTTACAATGCCGCAACCGAGCGTGACTCCAGTAACCTTTGTCTGTGATCACAGGTTGCGAGGGCCAACTCTTTACAACTGAAACTGTGTTTGTTTTTGTTGTTTTTGTTTGGGGGAGTGGTGTCAGGGTTCCTGGAGGTTATGCACGGCTTCAGCGTGGGTTTTAACTCCGTTCCTCTCGGAAGTCTTATAGGATTTAGTTACTTGCTGAAAGTACCTGGGGCGAAACAAATAACTAAGAAAAAACAAACAAACAGTATTTTATTGAATGTAGTGTTAAACCCTGTAAGTGTTGCACTGAATGCCGGCTTGTGTTCAGGAATGTAATGAAATGCATCTTAAAAAAAACAACACACAAAGATTTATGCAGGAAGTCCACATTTGTTGGTTGCAATTTGCATCTGTTGTTCACAAATCCAAGTGAATCATGTCTACGCTGCCCTTGGCTTCCTCCCCGAAGCCTGAATGGACTCGGAGACGGAGAGCCGAGGAAAACATTTATCTTTCCTCTGTTTCTCTACCTCCATTTGTTCCTCCCCTCCCTCGTTCTTACAGCGGATAAGACTACTACAAGTGTCGCGGTGACAGTTGGTAACTATCCATCACCCTGTTAGAGGTCCAGTGTTTGGGGTTTAAAGCCACCCGGTTTACTGCCCTGCTAACGAGTGGGTGGGCTGAACAGGCGGCACAATTAGTCCCACGTGTTGGTGGAAGGGACCACGGCATGTATGGAAATACATTTTTGAAGACGCAGACTTGGCTTAAAGTTTGATTAACATAGGAGGAAGAACATATCTAAAATGTACGCTTCCTTATTATGAGTGAAGTTATTATTACAGTTATTATTGTGCAAAATCAGGGGCAGGAACATTCTAGTTTTCACTAGGGGATGAATAATCCTCTTGATCTGTGCCATCCCGTGTGCCGAAACTCTGAGACAAAAAAGAGGCGCTGGCACTCTCGACTGTGGCTCCGAAGGCGTGGACGGTATGGCTTGTTTGTAAGCGTGGCACTTTGCATATGGTTGCGAGGAATCTAGGTTGTATGACTATTTATACCCAAAAACGTTGCCCAGCCTAGCAAGCCGGCTTCCTTCCGCATGGCGTGGCATGTCACCATGGCACTCACACGCTTTCTTTGCCACTTTGTGCATGCACAGAAAGAAAGAAGGCACAGACCGTGGGGTAATCTTCATTTGGCTTTTCCTCAACTGTGTCTGAAGACGGTGGACAAACAGCTCTGACGGGTCAACATTTCATGTATGACCTTTGGTCGCCTTTGAAAAACTTTTGTGTACTTCACTCAGTTCAGAAATTGTGCAATAAGTCTATAGTCTACATATTGTGGGGATATACATGATATCAAATGTGTTTGTTGTATGTTTACTTGTCTTCTTCATACCAGCAGGACTGTCAAACAGAGGGAGGCAGTTGTCAGTTGTACGAACACTTTTGTTCAGAAACTTGCATGCGCACAAGTACGGCAGGTCAAAGCTAATCCAGGAAGTCAAGTTTAAACAAGGATGGCTTGATGGATGAAATGTATGCAAAGCTGCAAAGCATCACAAACCACATCGTCTATTAGAATGCAAAGATGAAGAGCTACAGGATCAACCGTTAATGCAATTTAAAAAGGTTTAGTCATCACAGCCAGCGCGGATACCAGACTCTCTGGTAGGCATCTCATTTTGTAAAGGACAATATTGACCTGATTCATCACCTGGACTTAATCTGTACAGCTCACCTCCTCTCATATGAGAGGTAAGAGAGATCGGTGTACATAGTCACAGTGGGCTGATTAAAACCTGGCAAGAAAGGGCACACGGACCCAAGCTGAATGTCCCCGGGTGATGAAGTGATGATGAACACGCAGCAAGAGATGGTCAACTGAGTGCTAATGAAACTCTCTGCAGTCACAGTCTTTAGGATAAGGAAGAGTTGAGGTCTGCAGGAAAAACATCTCCACATACATAATTTATTATTTATGAACTGTCAAACATATTTGCACAAATTTGCATATTTCCACACAGTACACAGACCGCAGTATATCTGTTTGGCTGCTGTTATTTACCTTGTTTGTAAAGTGCTGAGCAAAGTGTCTGTGTGTGTGTGTGTGTGCTTACTATAAGAGTTACCAAGTGGGAGAGGCCAAGTGTTTCTCTCTCTTTCTCTACTTCAAAAATCTATTTCCAGCATTACTCATCTGGACTCTATTGCGTAACAATCCTGACAAAGTAACAAACAAGTTTCAACAATTGCAGCTTTATTCCTGGGAAGACACGCTGCATCATGACCGCATGTTGGCCAGAAACCATCGCCATGGAGACGAAGGTGAATGACGATCCATTCAAAAATACTCAGACATTGACATTGCAGAGTGGAACACGCCCGTAGTTGGGGATTTCACACAGTCTGGTACCTTCAACTTTTTATCAAAGATACCTTCTACTGCTGCTCTTATGAATCTTGCAGAGTGATTCATCATGCACGGATGAATCAGTGAGTCTCATGAAGATTCAGGCCAAAGACATAGTGAGTCACAAGGTATTGCTCAATAACAATAATAACCATTTAGATGATGTATTGTGTGATGTCGGTAATCCAGGTGTTGTTTCATTGCTGAAGAATAACATTAATTTAAAAAAAGAATTCAGAAGTCTTTGAAGAGTAACCATTAATACAACTCTTGGCTTCCCTTTAAATGTGAGCGGAAGGACAGTCAGAGATTTCAGTAAGCCTTAAATCTTCTTGGCGGAGGTGAGGAAACGAGGTCATCAAAGTCTGCCAACTAGGACAAGATCATGCTGAACACCCTGGACCCTGCAGTGTCTGATAGGACTATTTAGTGAGGGTTCATCTGACAAGTCAGGGCCCCTCTCAAATGTCTCACGTGAACATCTTCTTCCTATGTTCAGCTGAGTGTCTGGTTAAATGTTTAATGGTCAAATGAACATGACATACCAGGTTATTCAACAGAATTATAAATACAGACACATCTGTATGATTAGAATTTAATATATGAATTCAGATCACACCAAATTCATCCTCACAAAAACACTAGTGAGGAGGAGCGGGGGGGGGTTTGCCCAGTTTCTGAGCCTGACCATAAACAGATGATGGTCAAGCACTTAGCATTTAAACCGTGTATATATTCTGATAGGCGCCATGAGAGCTCACAAAAAAATTGTGCTTGCCCCCTGGTGGCTCGTTGCAGTATAGGTCATAAATCCCATCTCTCCATGTTAGCGGATGGGATTTGGGCCAAACTAAAATTTATGGACTTCTGTTTGGAGGAAAACGTGTCTCTGATCGTGAACACTTTTAAAAAAAGCCTCTATTGTCTCTTCTACAAGATTAGCAGGCAGTTTGTTCCTACTTGAAGGGGAAAAGGGATTGAAGAAGTTGATGAAGAGTGTGAGGGCGGAGCTTCAATCCTAACCTATAAACTTTGTAGGGTGTCGGTAATCCCAGGGTGAGCAGACGTCCTAAAAGACGTGTGACAGTCCTAAATCACAAATGTGCTGTTTGTCCTGACAAGTTTTGATAAGTTATAGTATAATAAAAGATTTTAATTACTCATTGTGAAACACTGTTTTGTTGTCGGCCTCAGACTGGCGAAGTTCCAGCTCCCCATTGGCTCCGGCAGCCTGTAGTTAACACAAATTATGGCTGTTATGGCAAATCCATAAACAATCTCCCATGACGGCAATGAATTCCTATGGTGTTGTCGAACTGAAACATTTACAGAGGGAAATGAAAGCATCCGTCACTGATGTGGAGCCTGGTGGACCTAATGAGCATCCAGCCAAGGAACATTCCAGGAGCTAGCAGGAGGACTTGGGAGGTGGATACTTGTGGATCTCCGCTTCACAACATCCAAACAAAGTGTTTTGCAAAGGCTGCATGGAGTCAGACATCAACTTTCACGTGTTTTACTCTCCGTCGATACTGACTGTAACTCCCACCCTCCAACCGCCCCGTCCTCCGTTTCACCCATTTACATCTGGTGACCCGGCTCATCTTCAGAGGGAGCACGAGGAGTTCAGATATCTGGAGAGAGATTAGTGTAGAACCGCTGCACCTTCATGGTAAATGTCATGGTGAAAGCTGGTTCAGGCATGTGATCAGATTGCCTCTCGGGCGTTTCCCTGTGTTAGTAAAGCTTAACGGGTTGAGAAGAGTGTGTCTCGTTCAGACTGCCGGTGCTGCGGTAATGAAGGTTTAGCAGATACCCAGTGAAAGACGTGACGTGTGCAGAAGGTCAGGCTGGTCTTTCATCTTAAACTGTTTCTGCCCAACTTCTCCTCCTTTTATTTCTCTGATCCTGTCCTCCTTTTTTACTCCCTCTTTATCACTTTACATTCAGTTTCTTAGTACAGCGATTTGTCAAAGGAATTCCATCTACAGCTTTTAGCAGCTGAGTATTTAATCAGCATGCGGATTTGAAACAAAATCAAAGTCTCAATCAGTTGCAAGTATAAAGTGTTAATTATTGATTGTCTGATCTACCTTTTGAAGCAAGTGATGTTTTTATTAATTGCTATTCGAGGCTTCTGAGAAAGATAATAGTTTAATTCTCTTTTTATTTAGTTTTTTATCAAGGCCTTAAGATCCACACGATTGTTCTCCGTCTCCACCACCCTTACAGCTGCTTTCTGCTGCGTGTCGCAGGCCCGGGCTGGCAGAGGCGGGGTCTTATTTCCAGGGATGTGATCCTTCACTACAGACGAGAGTCACTAAGCTTCCCTCTGGAGACTGAGACAAAGAGAGGAAAGGGCACAGGGAGATTGGAAGGTAATGAGTCTATTAATACTTTTTTTTTTCTAAATCAGCTGTAGTGTCAGACACACACACACACACACTCTCTACATGCACCTACACACAAAGCACCGTCCCTGTGGGTTCATGGATACATCTCAGGTGACTGGGCACAAATGTTATTCTCCTCTCCTCGTGAACCGTCTGATTGGTGACCTCTGATTTAGATGAGGAGCCCGAAAGAAATTGTATTTGTCCATGAGCGGACAAACATAATGCACATGCACATTAGAGGCAGGTGTTGGATCAGATACAAGCGTGGAAAGGAGGGATTTGTACCTCACCAGCAGCTCGATTATAATGCTCGTCTGCACATAATAGATGTTTGATTTCAGCATGGTAACTGATGTTGTCCATTATGTATGCAGACCCCTGCAAATATTTAATATAGTCCCTCAGCTTTGCAGCTGTAGCAGAGGTGACCTGTCATTTCCAGTTCCTCTCTCCTTGTTAAGCATCTTAACATCGGCCTTTGATTTATCGGTCATATTCAGTGTGTGTTTATGTGGGTAGTAAAGGAACAGACAGTTAGTCTCTCTGCTCATTGATTTGGTCCAGGCAGACTCAACCTTTTTTATCTTACAACCAAAAAAATCAGTTAGGTGGCTCCTGTGATGTGACACACACACACACACACACACACACACACACACACACACACACACACACACACACACAGAAAAACACACACTCCATCGAACAGGATGACATACACCGAAGATGACAGGTACACTGACAATGATCAGCACTGAAGTGGAGATAGACTTTCTGGAGAGCAACCCAATTTATCAGTAATGTGCGGGTGTGATAGACAGAACACTGATGCATGAAGGCAAGAGAAAAGATGAAAGGTAGTCGGAGGTGGAGAAGAAGAAGATCAACG
>CAAKHC010007786.1:88286-99456 GCA_901007825.1 Macroramphosus scolopax | reverse complement strand
CTTAATTGCTAGTAGTTAGACACACACACATGCACGCAGGCACGCACACACACGCAGGCACGCACACGCACATGTTCACTTCCTACTAACGGAGATAACTTCCCAAAACTCATTGCCCTTATTTCCAGTCGGCAGGAAAACGTTAATGCACTCCTGAAACGAATATCCAAAAAGCATCTTGATGGACTGCAGCTTCTTTATTTCTTGATTTATTCTTTAAAGAATGGAGCTGGTTTGGCTATAAAAATGAAATGTGGTCACACCGCTCCTGTCCTCAGGTTGATTCACTGGCTTCCAGCATATATTTGAAACTGAAGCTGTGCCTTTCAGCAGAGTGGTTAACAAAGTCATGTCTGGCTCTAGATGTGTATATACCAGCTGCAGCAGGAATCTGTCTGGCATCAGCCAGGGTGAATTAAAGTTCAGGCGGTCAGAGTGAAGAATTCGAGAGGAGTGTCTTTTATCTTTATTGGTTAATGTGTGTTTGATTGAGGGTGTGTGACTGTGTGTGTTGCATTTTTTTCTCCACATAATGAACGAGGGGGTCAGTTCATGTAATGAAGTTATGAAAGCTGTCAGTTCTGGGCTCATCTCTATTCCAGTCCAGCAGACTGATCCGCCCCAGGCTGGTAATTACACCTCTCCTCTCCTCTCCTCTCCTCTCCTCTCCTCTCCTCTCCTCTCCTCTTTCTAACTACTAATCCTGGGAATTGCGATCCCTTTCACGTTCCTCCTCTCCCGCTGGTGCTCTCTTGTTTCCTCTGTTATCTCTTCCTTCGCTACATAAAACCCTTTTTTGGGGGGATATCTCCCTCTGTGCTCTGCCAGTTTTAAATCTACTGATCCTTAATTGCAGAAAGACTTGATTATGTTCTGTTCCTCACCTCTGAGTCAACCTCTCACCATCAGCTGTTTTAAAAGTCCTTTAAAAGTAATTTATACGACAAGTAAGTGAATATCAGAGTTACAGATTTGAATCAATTCTAGTAAATTAATTTTCTCACGCTATAAATGATGATCTAAAATGATACTCTATTTCAGCCTACCATGCAACACCATGTTCATATTGTTCTCTTGTCCATTATGTAAATTCCTGGGATTTAAATAGCATCAGGCCTGTAACTCCCCTTCATCTGGAAGATTAACAAGCCTCAAGCCACTGTAAATAAATCGGAGCCTGTACTGATCCCGCCTAAAGCATCTGTTTTATTCTCCCGCTGAATTGTACAAGGTTCTGGAATTCTGCTTAACCAGGAAGTCCACCGTCATCTCTGGTTACAGGCCTGAGAGTGTCTGCTGAGATCAGGGTTTCAGTGTCCGATCGGTTAACAACAGGACGGAAATGAAGGTTTCACTGAGGGTAGATATCTGCTCTGTTTGCTGCACCACATCTAAATTAATTTAACCAAAAATCCTGCATTGACTTAATAATAAAAATGTAATTTATTTCCCTGAATCATGTTTTTCCCTGCATACAGATTGTGTATATTTAGCTCTAAGCTCTGCATACTGAATCATTCCCTGTCTGCTTCCAAAAAGCCCACGATGATTAATTTGCTGCAATTATAGTTCCAGTATTTTTTTTCCCAAAGAGCTAAATGTGGTTAATTCCAGGAAGGAGTGAGGTGGTGAGATCGTCATCAGGTTAGCAAAGAGGGTGATACATCCTCACAGACAGGAACCGGGATCTCAGCCAGATACTGACACCTTCTACAGTTCCACTCAGTGGTGTCAACACGACGACCCAGCTGTTTGCTCTGGCAGATGCTGGGACGTACAGCCAGGCAGGTTGCCGTCGGTCCTGTCACTAAGGCCTCCTTCACATCAGCCTAGTGAACGTGACCTGGGGCTCCAGCAGTGTGACCAGTAAAGGCAACTGCCATACTTTGTACCTTGGCTGCTTCTCAGGCTTTTAAATACATAATTTCCGCTTTTGGTTGAACGATATTCAGATACGGGCGCCCATATTCATCCACGGAAGGTTTGATGTGTCTGCAGGAGATACATTAAATATCTCCACAGCAGCCAATTCCTCAACCACTCTTCCACTATCCATGTGTGTGTGTATATGTGTGTGTGTGTGTGTCTACCATCCTCCTTCATTTAACCAGCGACTGGTCTTCGCCTGCATTATCAAGTGGGATGAAAGACAGCATCATAGAGAATAACACATGAAGAGAGGCCATTAGTAGTAAGGAGGGTCCACAGGCTTCAGACCAGAGGAAGGATGAGGATATGGTTTAATGGACGCCTTTGGAACTGAACTGTGACGGGAAAAAACAGGTTGTCTGTCCGTCTACGCGTCTCTCCGTCTTCCTGATTCATTCAATATCAAATCACTGCCAGACAGCTTCGGATGCAGGTTATTGATCTAAACCCTTATCAGAAAAGAATAAAGCCAAGCTGGGAAATAACATTTAGCAGTTTAAAAGGTTCAGATGGAGGTTCACGGCTGGCATTTGCTGCTTAATAAACATATAAAACTGGCATCTGAGAGGAGCGTAAATATGTGATTGGCAGAAAGAAAAAATGCTTTGAAAGGATCTGTGAGGACAAGAACTGTGAAACTGTGATGCAGAATCCGAACACAAACGGATGCTCTTATTGCCGGGGCGCGGTGGCTTTGAACATTAACTGCTTTGCGATATGGCTTATGGATCAGAATAATTGCAGGCTAATTGTGAAGCTGTCAGGAGGAGAGTGACTTGACTTTGAATGTTTACCACTCAGGCTCTGGTTCTCCTTCTTCCACTCTTGTCTGCAGTATATAGCCTGAATCTTGCCACATTGTGAGTGCAGCACCTCACTGGCTGTGTTTTCAAACCTTTCCCATTTTCATTATAGCATTCACGGTACTGACGAGGAAATAAAGGCCAACTTCCAGCATTTGCACTCGAGCGCACCTCTGCTTTCTGCAGACACACACAGCTCAAGTCTCCACAGCCGGTGTGTTGACAGGCACTTTTAACACAAACACATTAATATTATTGCTTTAGTTTTCAGTTTTTCTGCTTCGGACAGGCTCCCTGGTTCCTCTCACAGGAGTTCAGAGCTGCATCACTTGCACACTCTTGCGTTAATATGCCTGCTCAGCTCACCTGTGACACGCGGCACATACAACAGATATCTGAGCGTAGAAGGATGTTTGTGTGTTTACCTCTGTGTGTGGCGTAGAGCGCGGCGAAGGTGACCACAAAGAAAGTTGTAGAGTATTTTCCAGCGTTCACCAGGTGAGGAAAAGCTCTCTTGGTGTCACGGTAACGCCTCAGGCATTGGATGAAGCGGAGCCAGGCGGGCAGACACTGGATGATGGCGCGCAAACCGTACGAGTAGCTGTGGCATATGTGGTCACCGGAGTCTGGAGTGGAAGAAAGAAGAAAAGAATATATAGAATGTGCATGACTGTATTGTCCTCTCCACTTCGTACCCCCTTCCTCCTCTTCACTCGCTCATCAGTATGAGAGTCACATGGTGACCTCTCTGTGGCCAAACACTTCCCATCCATTACTTCGATGTTAATTGGCTTCATGGAGGCCAAAGAGTCACTGTTAGTCGAGGCGGATGGACAGCAATTAAATCCTTATTGATATCACAGTTCCTGCTCAACTTGCTCAACTTGTGAACAACCAAAAGTTGTGTATTTATCTTCTTTAAGCTGGAAGATATTCAGCACATTGTTTCATAAATCAAATTGTTTGTCATCACTCTTTTTAAATGTCTATGTTTGTGTTTCTACAGTACTCCAGGCTACAAATCTTCCTCATGCAAATTGGTATGTCTGTTAATGGCAATAACTATCTAAATCTGATGCAAAGCATATTTTCTCCGTGTTTTAGATTGTCGTATTTTATAAATGGTCCCTAATCTAATAAACTAAACTAAACATGGAGTTTCAGGTCGACCTTTGTCACCTTTGAACTTGGGCAACAAGCCCTTGCTGTCATTCCACTGCAGCTCGAAGATGTAGAAGCAGATGAGATATTCCATGTCCATCAGAACGACCACCAGAGAGTTGAGTTGATCAGCCAGCCAGAAGTCTGCAAACTCCACTCGGTGAAACGGAGCCGTGAACACACGAAACTGGAAACAGACGAGAGCGGAATGAAAGAGGGAATCAGACGTCTCTGATAATAGTTTGTATGAATGTACAACAGTTGTTCCTTTCTTCATCCTTCATCATGGATGAATCAAATGTTGATGTGTTGCAGCTCGATGGAAGTCAATGGAAAAAGCAGTTTAACCCTTTGTCAGCTGGTGAGCTGTGTACATATATATATATATACAGTATATACAGGAGAAAAACGTTTGGTGAATTTCCGAAAACATCTTGGCTGTGTGATTCAAATTTGCTTACATGGTTTCAGCAACCAGGGACCGAATTAGTCAACAATTAATCTGTTAAATTGTCACAGTGTGCAATTTGTACTTCAGTAGCGAAGCGCAAAGCAGGGAAAAGACGTTATTAATGATCTGCAACACACAAAAGGACAAAGCCTGTGGACTGCCTTATCACCACGCCACAGGACACCCTAATGAGTCACGCTTGTGTCTGTGGGCATTTATTCTTCTATTTGGGGTTTTGCTGCACACTGGTGCAAAACACAAGCTCATGAAATGACCTCGCTGTGTTTCATGCCCTGCTCTGGCTTCCATGGGCGTGCTATTTGGGATACGACTCTGGCAGGAGCACAGTTATTGACCGTGCTTTGTAAAATGATACAACCCTGCCCTACTCTTTCCATTTACCCCCCCCCAGGCCACATCTGACATTCAGCAGCGACTGTATTCCTCTTACTTCTTCCACTCTCAGACACAAAACCCACAGACACTCAACCCACACTGAAAATGTCAAGGAACCTTGTTCTTTTCACACCTATCAGATATTTACATACGTCTCTCAACCTGTCAATCAAAGTCTGTATTGATCGTATGTTGATCTCACCCGTATCCGCTCTGTGTGGATGTCTCAAGGCTAAGCCCGTTGCTGTGTGGTGCGGTTAGGTTTTCATTTCTTGTGCAAACACTAATAATCCCGATGCTGTTTGCCCTAAAATGAAATCTTTGTCCTCCTGTTGTCAGAGGAAATGATCATTCCTGTCTTTCATACACGTTATAACACTGCTCCAATAACACTTAAATAACACTTCTTTAAAAACAGCTCATGTCTACTCTGATTCTGTGTAGGCTGCTCTGATTATGCAGAGACAATCAAGACTGAGGTTAATGGTGGAGCCTCATCAATGGCGGAGGGCTGAGGGAGTCTCACTGAGGACTGTCGGTAACTGTGAAGGAAAGGACAAGGATATGAGGAAAGGGTCTACTGGTGAGAGAGAGGCAGAGAGGAGGAGGATGGCTGGAGAGTGAGGAGAGGAGGAGGAGGGGGAGGAGGAGGAGGGACAGCAGAGCTCAGGGGCTTCAGCATACTGATAGATCTATGCCTGTAATGATTGCACAGTCACAGCCTCCACCTCCCCTGGGACGCGGCTGCATTCTATTATCCCTCAACTCTCTGCCCTCTGTCTAACTGCAGCACCCCCTTCTCTCACACACACACACACACACACACACACACACACACACTCACACTCACACTCACACTCACACTCACACTCACACGCGCACACACACACACAGCTCTGCACCACTGTAGCACACAAAGACAAAGGACAGATTAACATGGGAGGGTTTGTAAACATGAGATTTGAGATATATGAATTGTACATGCATGGCTCATGTTCAAGGCAGAGATACACACACACACACACACACACACTCACATATTTAATAGCTGTAAAGACAAAGAAGCCAGTAACTCATTCAAAACCTCTTTTTAATTGTTTTCTTTCGTCGTAAGTTATTTAGTTAGTTTGTTAGTTAGTTCAGGGAAAAAAAGGAAATCTTGCTAAAGGGGGGCCCCAGGCAGAAGCTAATGCTGTTTTGGGGGCCCCAGCCAGAAGCTAATGCTGTTTTGGGGGCCTTGGCATGGAAACGTTTGGGAACCCCTGGTTATGGAAATGTGTCAACAATTGTCTCTGTATTATTACTCTTTCAAAGTACTATTACTCCTATCATGGACTGCAGGGAGGCACATTGTCAGACGTTCTCATCCCTCACCAGACGTCTGTGTTTATTCCAAAGTCACAGGGAGTCAGTTTGGGAGACTTTCTCTCAAGTACATAAATGAGAAGACTGACCAGTAGCTTGAGGAGCCAGAAACGTGACTTGTAGTAGCAGGTCTTGAAGGGGTTGATGAAGAAGAGCAACATGAAGCCATAAAGGATGAGAGGGTTGATCTGCATGGGGAGGTATGTGTACTCTGAGTAGAGACAGGACAGGATACTGAGACACCACAGCACGCCGAGGAAACCAGCGATCTGCAGCACAGGAAGGGGAAACAGAAAACCTTGTTGACACATAATCTCAACTAACAAGATAATCTACAAAGGCTTTCTACATTATAAAAAACCCTGTTAACATAAGCTATGTATTGTTTTGCAGAGTGCATTTAACCTGATCTAGATTACCCTACTTATATGTCAAAAAGACAGAGAAGTATTTATAGAAAGACGTGTGTGTTTTCCTAACCAGACAGGTGTTTGCACACGTCTCATTCTGACCTCAAACAGGTGTTGGTGTGAAAGGTTGTTTCGGGGATTGATCTCGAAGATGAGAACATGGTTGACCCCGGCCTGCCTCCATCCGTAGGTGTTGATACCCAACAGGAAGAGGAACTGGATCAACAGAAACCCGCCCCGGTAGATCCGCACCAGAGGCCACACATTCTCCAAGCGGATGAACACTGCACCTGTTAAAACAACACGTTTCTTCGTCTATCTGCTCGATGAACTGCCCAAATGTAACAAATGATTATCTTGAACAGTCAGAGAACAATTACCAGCTGTTTCCCAGTGACACATTACAAATTGTGCAGGACACAACAGGATATAAAAACCTGATGAAGTCAAATGTTGAGGGGACATACCAGTGAGAAAGAAGGCGATGGCGAGAATGATAAAGATTCCGCAGTAAAGACCAACACGGAAGGTCGTCCAGGCCAAAGCAGGCTGAAGCACACAGAGAACATCATCATTAAACCACACAGTCCATGTAAATGGAGTCGTATTTCAATATGCCTTCTTGATTTTGATTAGTCGGGAAGAGAAAGTGACACATTGACTAAAGCTGCAGGGTTCCAAAAATGGAGCAGGAAGTAAAGCTGTGACATTTTTGGGGGCCAGGATGTTGTGTGGTGGATACGGACCCGAACTCAAGTTGCAGATAACTGTAATTAATGCAGGAATAACAGGAGATATACAATTATTATTGAAACGTATCCTGTCTGTTCAATAATGGAAAGGCACTTATTAAAATCAATACTGAGGGCTCATGTGGTTTCTCTCTTTGGCCTCTTCCCATCTTTCTCTCTCTCTCTGAATTCTCATAACAAGCCGCTCATATTTAATTTTTAATCATCATAAATGTGTTCATTACCAAAAGAAACGACTACATCAAGATGAGTCTAACTAGAGGACGATCAGCCGAAGAACACACAATGTGGTTAATACTGAGAGTTACGGGTCGTTCTGGGTGTTAAATTATGAGAAAAAGAAAAACATTATTACATTTAAAGTTAATGTATCTATTCTTTATTTAATAAAAGACTCATAAAGGGAAAATTGTTTGTCTAACGGATTATTTTATATTGGTTTGCAGCTGCAAGTGTTTTGCATTGAGGGTGTCCAAAGGTAAGAGAGGCCACGCAGTGTGACCGGCTGTACTTCTGACCTGAGCTGCTCCCAGCGGAGGAACTCTCAGCCTCTTCATCGCTCTCTGACGATCTCCTCCCTCCAGCTCTGTGGTCACCAGGGTCTGGACACACAAACAGATAACGATGAATCCAGGCATGTTTTGTTTCACTGCGGTGTACCTGTGAGTGTGTATCTCCAGGTGTGTAGATGCACCTCTGTCTCATTGATGAGCTGTGTGATCTTCTTGCAGGTGTAGAAAGGTGCCACCTCCACGTGAAGCACACGCCAGTCGGCCCCGCGGGTGGTATCCAGGATCTTGTCATGCTTCTTCAGGATCTTACGGAAACCGGTGAAGTTCAGGTTCTGTCGAAAACAACAAAGGAGAAACCGTTGTATAGTCATAGCAAACGTTTTTATTCTAAGCAAAGTTCCGAGAGTTAATGCATTCCTTTAATGTCTTTGAAGAAGCTCTCTTTTTCCTGTGTGTCAGGCTGTGTGTGTGTCAGGCTGTGTGTGTGTCAGGCTGTGTGTGACGCTACCTGGTAGTTCTGGAGCAGGATGAGGCTGAGGTAGAACTCGCTGAAGGCAAGCTTCAGGTCCTTGATGTTGTGGTGTTTGCAGCGCTCCTCCTGTGACAGGTGGAACATCGTCTTGCGTTTCCGCAGGCCGGGCGGAGCGTTGCTCTCGCGCTGAGCATCCAGTGATGACTGCAGCTCATTCTGCAGAGTGGCAAAACGTCTCTGGGCTTCGGCGAGCTTTTCTACAGGAAGGAACAAGTCAACACTGTCAAGGCATGTGATTGAAGAAAGCAAACAGCACTCCACTCATGCACTTTCCTACTCTACATGGGAGCTACAGAGCTTGATAAAGTTGTATCCATGAATTCAGATTAAGTCTGACTCTACTTTCCTACTGTTAATTAAATTGATTCAATTTGAATTAATATTACTGCCCGGTGGGCAATTTTGAATACATACATCTTAAAACATGACCAGAACAGAATCATTTAACATCGATCAGCAAGTGAACAAGATTAAAGAAGCAAAATTAAAAAGAAAAAGGTTCTTCATTGAGTCTGAACATTCTGCCTGAGGGAGGAAAGAAAGACCCTCCACTTTGGCTCCTTCCTGACAACCTGCTGGAAAAACACGTCAGCTGGCTGCTTCACTTTGCCAACAGCGATGTTGATGCACGGTGGGTTTCTATAACAAACAAAGTCCTCTTAAACTCCCTGTCACCATTTGACATTGAGACTATCAGACTGAACTGATATTATCAACGTCTGCTGAGTGAGGAACCGATCAGAAGTAAACCCAGGTTTAGTCAGTGGCCAATCTGTCCTCTGTCTTTTCTTGTCCACAAGAGAACTAGAGGTTCAAACCCTGATATTCAATGTTCAATGTGAGCATTTCGTTTTATCAAACGCTGATGAAAGTGTCGTCCAGATTTCGGCGCAGTGCAGCAGAAAAGCTTTGAGAGGTCGGGACCCCTTTCAAGGGGAGATACAGAGGAAGAGAGCCTGGCAAGTGTCTTATGTAAAGTCAGCACCCAATTTATCTCCACCTCTCCACTGCAGTCTCTCTGTAGCTCCTGCAAACACACACACACACACAAGCATGCATGCATGCATGCACGCACACACATTCTAATTGGCACTAGATAAAGATGCCTGTCGGACTCAGCTTTATAATTTCTTCCTGTTTGCAGAGGATGAAAAAGACTGCGGAGAGCTGAAGGAGACACCGATGTGTTTTTATACAATGTGCGTGTGACGGCCTGTATATTTTAATGTGCACAAATCTAGTCTGACTATTCTGAGAGGCGTGAAGGACTCGAACTATCCTCATACCTCGGGTCTGCAGGGGGACTGAGTCAGGGTCCTTTATATCTACACTTGTTATGTTCATCTGCAACCGTTACTCTCTCCGAGGGCAGAGATGTGATGTTGTCATTATCTCCAGCAGATATTGGATCAGAGTAACGATGTACTAACTGCAGTAAGGTAAAAAAAAATTAACAAAAGCTTCTTCAGCATTGTGCTTACCACTCCTGCACTGATTTATACCCTGGTTGACTTCTGCTCCAGCCATCCATTTGTCAGTAAACTCTCATCATTATGAGCTGGAACAATATTGCCAGTCAACCTTGGCCCTTTGTTGACCTAAAGCCTGCAGTTCACTAAACAGCCTCAAGAGGAAGCGTGATCTGCCTTTAGAGGCCTCCCGCTTCACCCTGACCTGAAGTTCGAGACGAGAAGGCAACTGTCTGGCACAAATGCCAGAATATATTATGGCCTCCATCTCAAATTACAGAGCGCAAACGCACATACACACTCACTCCCTCGCTCCCTGAAATACACACAGGCAGGGCCTGCTCGCGAAAACATGACGGTGACTGGCTGCTTCTGTCAAATGTCATTTAGCAATGATACAGACATGTGCATGTCTGAGGACTCAGTAGGGATTATATAAAGCTATTATCATCTTCAGATCAGTGGTTTATACAGGGGATCATCATACATATGATTGTTTGACACATGATATACTGTGAAAAAGGCAAACATGATAATATTAAGCTAAACTGAGTTCAGGTCCAACGTTCAATTGCAGATAGAATATCGTAGATGTTGCCATGTATTCATGAGGATTTGATGTATGCAGCATCAATCAAACTTAAGAAGTAACTGACATGAATGAATACCTGAATAAAAAGTGTTGATTTTCAAAAGCTCCTTTTCACAGGTCTGGAAAAACCTCTCCTCAAACTTAGCGTAGTATCTCTTCACCGTGTCTTCATCTGTGACTGCAGGAAAGGAGAGAGGAAACACAAGAGTTAGCTGGGCAAGGACCCAAATACTGCACGAGTTATATTGTAGTGACAGGAACTTGATGATGACACACAAACGTTCTCTTAAAGCTGGTAAAATGGAACAAACATGCATTTGAGTATTTCCTGCATCTTAGTGCTCCATTAGTCTAAACAGGACCAGGGTGTACTAGGAGGTCATACAGTTGGTCTTTCATCCCCTGTTGGGTAACTTAACCAACCGGCCACTCTAACACACATTCATCCTGATTCACACTCAGATCAACAACTTCCTTCCGCCTCACCGAAACCTGAACGCCTCTTTCAGGTCGAGCCGATTCAATTAGCATCGAAGCTACGACTCAAATAATTCTGTGGATTTCACAGCAGGTTACCTGCCAAGCCAACATAATATATAATATATGCACACACACACACACACACACACACAGACACAGATACGATACACATGCTATATCTCATGGTATAAACCCATATAGTCACTGTAAGGTTGCCTCTCAGATCCGTACAGTTCAAGCAGGTAAATATTTACCTGTACAATGAAAATAACTACAACTTTATTCAACTCAAAACAGCTTAAAACTAAGGGCGACGAA